>PVJX010013154.1:0-48194 GCA_004027295.1 Dolichotis patagonum
AGAAGGAGAAGGAGAAGAATGGGAGAGCAAACAAATAGATACATGCACAGGAGTAGGGAGTATTCATCCACAGGCTGTCATTTCAGCTGGTTTCCTTGGAAATTTTGATTTATTTCAGGAGTCATAGGTTGAACAAATATATAGCAGGGTTTTTCTAAGAAGCAAATTCAAGCATGGCATAGATGAAGAAGACTTTACCAATGGAAATGCCAGTTACTGCTCAATTCATGATTAAAGTGACCCTTCTTGATCTGACGTGGATACCCTCTTTTCTCTTTAAACTCGAAAAACATTAATGTCCTTGCTTCTACAGTGTTTAAGAGAATTATGCAGAAACTGGCAGGAGTTGGTTAATTATTCAAGTGTGCTTATTATACATAAGCAGTGTGTTTGCTCTGTCCCTATTTGTGTAAATATATATATATATATATATATATATATATATATATATATATACTTACTTCCTGTCCGTGAAGGTAAGAGAACAGAATTAGCACATGTGGTCCATTTGTTGTGACAAAAACATGAACTTAAGATATGAATGTTGATTTAGGAAGCCTATCCTTAAGAGTCAGTGATGAGCCTGAAAGAATAAAATTTCAGTAATAAGTACAGTTCAGGGACTCTGCACTAAAAAGCAGCACTAAGGGGGAAAAGTGATATGAAATTGTGTTGTGTAAATTTTATAAAGGGAATTTGAACAGAAATGGAGATTCTCCCAAGAGAAGTGGAAGCTTGGGACAGATCATTTGTGAGAAGGGGCTAGAAAAAGGCAGAATAAGGATGATCCTTCTTTGAGTTTTCTTTTGAAAATTTGGAAGCCTGGCACCTTGGAAGAATCATGAAAAGGGAGCTGGAAGTAGGAGGAAGGGGGAGAAATCAAGAAAATATAAGTATTGCTTTATAGGCAAAATCTACAGAAAGCTTTGCATAGCTTTGAAGCCGGTAAAGAAGGGTCATGTTTAAATGCGCTGCAGCTAATTGCATTCGCTAATTGCTTCTCCTCTATTGGTGTTCCCTCACCCAGAGTCATTGCTATGCCTGATAAAGAAACTGCTGGTGCTTTCAGAAGCAGCCAAGAGGAGTGCCCAGAGCATGTACTGGGCTTTCTGCCACTTTAGAAAGAATATATCCTTGTAAAGCAGGAACAGGTGCTGTGTACCTCAACTTGTTCTTCTTCAGATATAATTAGAAATGAAAGTGAGAATGTCTTTTTAGTTTCAATTTAAATGTATCGATTTATCCCTAGTATGACACCTGCTACCATGGACATGCAACATGAATTTATGTAAGACACAAATAAATAATAGCAAATGTAACATATGGTAATTATTTATTGCTTCCTTTTTGTTTCTGCCACGTAAAGCTGTCTCCCATTTGCCTGACCTATATAAGTACTGCTTTTTATGTGAACATATTTAGATAATGCATGGTTATATTTTTAATACAGTTGCCTGCACAATATGAAGTCAGTCTGAATATGAAGATTTCTGAAGGAAATGCTCAAGTGACTGACATTTGGGGTTCACTGAAATATAACATGATAAGGCGGAAAGAAGACGGTATTGAAAGTTGAAATGTATGAATTCTAAATTTGTTAATAATTGTCTATGAATTTAAACAGATGATTTAACCGCCTTGCTTAATTTCAGTTTTCTTTTAAAAATATGCCAAATGCACCCCAGTGTAGCTAATTTGAGGTATTTTATGGGTGTCAGTAGTCTAATGTACTTCTTAATTTTAAATTTTAGTACCTAAAGGGTTATTACAGTGGAGCGGCATTGTGAATACATTCCGAAAGAAGCACTGTGGATTCATGCTCTTCAGTAATCCCCCTCCCATAAAATGCAGCTAGAATCTGTGACTTGCTCCAAAAATAAGTATGACAAAATTGTGGTCCATTATTCTTAGTACTGTGTTTGTTCATATAAATCTTAACCAACTGAGCAAAGAGTCCTACTGTGAACCACCCACGGAGAGGAATGTGTAAGACCTGAGAGGCATTTCCAATCAGTATGGCCAGTAGGAAGCTAGGGCCCTTGAGGTTGTTCTACAAAAAATAACATAAGCTGGGGGGCAGATTCTGCCTAGTAGAGCATCTGAAGATGCAGACTGGATGACTGCGTGTCACTCTGATGGCTCTTAGCAGTGCAACCAGCTAAGCCACACCTGGACTCCTACCCCTTGGAAGCTGTGAGATTATAAATGCATAATAAATATGTCACACTTAGCTTAGATAAATAACCCTAAATCACTCTGTTTGTAGTCATTTATAAGGCAACAATTGAAAATAGGAAACCTGGGGAGGCTGCAGGTTCTGGGTCTGTAGATGTTATTGTATTATTGCATTGTTTGTACATTTATAATATTAATATTAACGTTTTTGTAAGGAACTTTTGGGTATCTAAGAAAGTCATGATTATTTGAGAAACGCTCTCAAAATCTGATTTTTTTCTGTATGGAAAACTAGTAATAATTTTTGAGGCTTTATGCAGAATGCTGGATTCTTAGTGATTTTGCTTCTTCTCACAATAAATTTTCAAGAGAGATGGATTCATATTCATTCTTCAGATAGGGAAATATGGTTGATATCATAAACATTCCATGGTACTTTCTATTTATTCTTTCTCTGTAATTTTAGGTTTATTTCCTTTAGCAATGGAGCTTCTAATTAGGACCACGACCAAAGGACCGCATTCTGCAGAACACAGTGCCTACGTTAGGATAGTCATGAGGCTTATGCTGAGGCTTCACAAAACCTGTATGGAAGCTAACAGAATGCAAATTTGTCTTCTCTATTAAACGTGTATTTATGGAAAGTCAGACTGTATCTACAAGATGCCTTCAGCATTTACCCAGAAATAAATTCCCAAACAATAGAAGATGGCGCCCAAGAGAGGCAAGATCTTGGTGACTCTGTTTAAGGACCCAATTAAATCCTGATAAATCTGTAGATCTACCTGTGCCTGAAATAAGAACTATCTCTAAGTTTAATAATCACATGAACCAATAAATACTAAGTCTTACATTTGTATTTTATGGTATGGGAATACAGCAGAACAAATGTATATGTTTGGTATAAATTAGAGCCGAGATTGGAAACCAAATCACTTTCCTCTTAAGTTCAGAAGATGTAGGAGTGCTCTGTATACTTTCTTCACAGGTTTTTTTCTATGCTTTCTATTTTTTTATGAACAGTAATGAGGACAATACATTGGGAAGTGAATTACATGGTTCTTACAGAAAGTATATGTCTGGTGTGGTTCAGAGTCAGGACTCTAGTACGGTCAGGACTTCTCACCCTAGTCCAGTGTAATTTCTACTAAATTACAAAATAACATTAAAGGATGAAAGATCACAATCCCTCCTAACCTTCCCAGAGGAGGGAATTGAATAGTGAAGCATTTAAGATCAGTTATAAATTTGTTATTTGAGGGCTGAGTGAGGCTGTAGCAGGAGAACAACACGAAGCACCTTGAGGATTTGGACTTTTTCCAACTTGGACATAGTTATTTTCTTCCGTAACCACTTCTCTAATGGCTACTATTTCAGATATGATGTGGAGATAGACAGGTGGTTTTAATATATGTGCCCATGTATTCACCTGTTGCTTGTAGGCCTGCTGGGAACTGTGTTTTTCATTATGTATTAATCACCACTTCAACAACAAACAGATGATAATTTGCAAAAACCAATGTACCACTCAATAGTTTATGTTCTAAATATTTACCCCCTTAGAAAAACACAGCTCTTGCTTGCATCAATAGCAAACAATAACAGTTGTGATTTTTGCTTTGAGATTCCTTCTGGAAACACAAAAATCCATTTTCTTCTCTTATAAAGTTCTTGAAATATTTTTTAAAGCGTCAGTCAAAAATATGCTTTGAGTCTAACAATTAGCAACATTGGTCTTATTCCCAAGAAACCATTTCCTACATTCTGTTCCCCGAAGGAGTTCCCAAGGTAGTGCACCAGTCTCAAGAATGACAGTTCAAATTTTTGAACTAATAGGTCTGTCTCAGGTTTCTGGAATTAAAGTTCCCTGACCAGTATTATATGAGATCCTATCTCTCAAAGTAATTCCTAATTATATAGAAAACTGCCTTTCACTACCAGATCAATGGTACCATTTTATTTTATTTTTTATTTTTTGGCACTTTCTTAATCCCTTTTCAAGGGATTAACAGTGTAGGTTAAGTCTGGGCATGACATTTAATATTTCCATGAATACATCAATGGACTGAATTCTAAAGTAAGGTTTTCAGTTTCTTCAGTGGAGAAAAAAACAGTGAATGTGTGTGTGTATGTCTTGAGAAAAAATTTGAGAAGATAACTGATACTAGTAATTAAATAGTAGGGTTTGATAAAACAGCAATCCCATGAACAATTTAAAGGACTTTATAACATGTAATGAATCCCTATTTCTCTTCCCTACACTAGTGAGAGCAAGTTCAGGAAATGTGAGAACCAGTTCTGTGTTGGTAAAGCCCCGTAGCCCACCAATAAAACATTAAAGCAGGGGCTGGGGGTTTAGCTCAGTGGCATAAATGTCTGCTTGGCAAACGTGAGGTTGCGAGGTTGTGAGTTCGATCCCCGGCAACAACAACAACAACAACAAAAAACCAAACCAAAACAAAAAAACGTTAAAGCAAAGTTGTCAGCTAGGAAATCTATGGCTTCAACAATTTTAAATGCTTTAATGTGGGAAACTGCCTGAAAAAAAGTTTAATGATCTTCAGATATAGGTAGCCCTGCTGGTTCTCTCTCCAGGGAAGCTACTTCCTCAATCTTGTGTGCCCATCCTCCAGTTACGGCTTGTTTTGTGTCTAATTGCTACAACCTGAATATTACTGTTGGACCTATAAACCACTTACTGAAGGGACAGTGGAGGTAATATGTATTAATTTGGGTAATAACCAGCGACTGACTAATATGGGGCTAGGTAGTTTTTTTGCTTTAGGTGGAATAATAATCCTTTGAGGTCTAATATATGTTGCAGAGCCAGTCTCTTTAGAACTTGTGGTTATTCAAGTTTAAATAAAGTAAGATGAAATGAAATGTAAAATCATGTATGTACAATAGACATTGAATTTTGTTTTCTGAGATAGAGGTCGTTTACTGGTTGCAGAACACCTTCGTAGGGCAAGCTGTGAGACGGGCATTCTCCTGCTTTTCTTTATTTTCAGTTGACTGTTTACTGTCTAATATTCTATATCTGCTTCCACTGTGTAACTTACCCTGCCTGTTTTTCTCACGTTCGTGTACAAAGTGACCCAGCAGATCAGTATACTGTTGTCACCATTATCAACATCGTTTTAATTTCATCTTCATCACGATCATTTATTTATTGAACCATGCAATATGTTGTAATTTTTATGAGCAATTTTGTTTACTTGGTATTTCTTATAAGATGACGAGTTGACGTCTCCATTATTTTTCTTGTCCTATATATGACTGGAGGGTGGCAAGTAATGACCAGTGGTACAGTAGTGTGTTGCTTAAGAATGGGTTGATGCTATGGGAAATGCATTCTTACGGGTTAAATTGTCATGTGAATGTCATGGTCTGCTTACACAAACACAAGTGGTCCCAGTAAGTCATTCACTGAGGTCTCTGGGTTTTTTGTTCATTTTTCATATATATATATATATATATATATATATATATATATTTTTTTTTTTTTTTTCTTTTTAAACTCTCTATGCAGTTCAGGCTGAGCTTGAACTAATTTTCTAGCCCAGGCTGGTCTTGAATTCATAACGATTCTCCTGCTTCAGCCTCTTGAGTGCTGGAATTATAAGCGTGCACCACCATGCTTGGCTACCATCAAGGACTCTTGATGCAATAAAAAAATGATAAATACAAGACTACGAGGCTGCTGTCAGTGTAACATGGCATGCTAGTTTACAGCAAAATATTTTTGTAAGTAAAAGGAGTATACTGTAAGACAGTACTTTAAAAGTGTAGCATAGAGCCAAGCATAGTGATGAGCAACTATTTCCAGTGACTCAAGACTAAGGCAAGAGAATTACAAATTTAAGATCTGGACAACTCAGCGAGACCCTGTGGAAAAAAATAAAAAATAAAATAAAAAAAGGACTGAGGCTGGAGATCAGTGGTAAAGCAGTTACCTAGACTATGGGAGACCCTGGACTGAACTCAAGCCCCAAATAAATAGTATAGTAAAAAATGCAAACCATCAACACAGCTGTTTTATTATTATCAAAATCTTCAATCACATATAATTGCACATGCTATACTTCTATGACTAGCAGTATGGTCAGAGTTATTTTACACCAGCTTCACCAATGGACATGTAAGTGAAATGCTATGATGTTAGGATAGCTATGATGTCACTTAGAGACAGGAGTTTTTCAAATGCAACATGGTCTTATGAGACAACCGTTGCATAAGTATGCCCACTGTTGACCTAACCTTGATAGATACAGTCCTATAGGACCAGGGTACACTGCTTCTTAACCAGTATGATGCAGACTTGTAACTGTTGGTGCCCTTTCTTATCCAGACAAAGAACCCTTCTGACAATAAAGCTACTACTTCTTTCCTTTCATGCTTCCTTGCTTTTACTCACCTGGAAAGTAAACATCAACAGATTTTGTTCCATTACCTTAAAAATACATATGGATCATTTCCTTTGCCTCATTTCCAGAGAGCTGATATTATTGTTTTAAAATAGACTAATTAATATAATATAACACTGTAATTAGAACCTCTTTGCCCTAGATATTGGCCAGATACTGCAGGCTTGTCCTGGAAAATGCTTTTCATAGCATGGAGAGAATAATGGGTCTCATTCACTCTTCGCCTGAGCCACATGTGAACTGGTGACCCAGATGTGGATGGCTCAGAGGCCCATTACCAGCCCCCACAGCCATCTACTGTGACAAGAGTGATGATGGAGCCAGCTTAATGCTACCCAGATATTATCTCTGAATCCTCAGCAAAAGACAAACTGCAGTTACAAGGCACACATAAAAGTCTCTTGCTGAGATTTGTAGAAAATCTTGTCATTTTAATTAACATTTCCAAACAATAATAATCGTTATTTAGTGCTGCAGAGCTAGCCAGACACTGAATGCTAAATTTCTGAGTGTTTTAAAGTAGGAAAATGTTCTGGGAAATGGATAGGAAATTTCACTTTGCAGTTTCTGCACTGGGAATTTCTGATCAAAGTTAGAGATTTTTTCATGAACATTTCTTTGAAATAAAAATTCTGTGGGCTATTCTGAAATCATTTTTCTTTTGCTAATTTGCCCCCTTGACATGCAACACCTTTGCAAAATTTCCAAGAATGGATTGAAGTTGTATTCTTAACTATAAGTTTGAGATCTTGCCCTTTATGCTCTGCAAAAATACAAAATAATTGAGGTGCTTTGGAATTAGCACAAAAAAATCAGTTTTCACAAGAGATTATTTTGTTCGTGCAAAAGAATGCAGAAAACTATTACAATCCTTCTGCTGGACAGTCTATTTCTCCTTTCCCATGGTCTGCAAACCACTTACTAATCTCAGGGGTCCGTTCTGATACTCTGGTCTCCACCTTTTCCAATAAAAGGACAACATATGCACACAGAAAAGAAAGATCACACCCTTTCTTTGAGCTCTTCAGAGCTGGTCACTCTAATGGACATGGCTCCTTTACTCCTGGTCCTTCTTCTTATCTGTCTTGCTCAATCCTCCCTACTCAATCATAGATCTTGATAGTTCCCATCCTCAGGCTCAGTCCTGTGAGCTTATAAACAGATTCTGACTCAGGCAGACCACTTTCAGATCCATCAACTACTGAGGTCAGGGTATCATAAGAGCTAGCATTTACTATCTCTTTGGGCATGTCTGAGGCAATATTTGCATCGCTCAATCATTTGGTCCCCTTGGCCACTCTCTGAATCCTATATTAGCATTCTGATTTTACCAATAAAGACATTGAGACAAAAATACGTTAAGTAACTGGCCCAGATTAAGTGACAGAGTCAGGTTCTGAACCCAGCCAGTCTAGATGAACATTTGAGTCTTGTAATCTCTGCTGTCCACTTAATATTAGGCACCTGTATCTGGACATACCTGGAACATACTTTGATTCTCCTTCTTCCTACCAAGTCTCAGTTTTCATCTAAAATCCACGGATGGGGCAACTTTTGAATCACTGTTTTATTGTGCTAGCTCTTTATGATACCAGGGTTCTTGGCCTTTGCCCTGAAATCCAGCAACTTGATTGTTCTTCAGAATCCCTTCCCATTTCTCCCAGGCTCTTAGGAAATGAAATTTCAGACAATCCCAGTTGTCCCTCAATGCCTGACTTGGTTTTTATCTTGAGCAGATGGATTACCTATTGCCATTCCAATGTGTGGTTAATATGACACTGAGATTCAGTACATTCTACCACCTCTCTTAAATCAGTCTACTTTACTCCACTTGTACTTCCCTTGTATGCTCATCTGAGTCACGGTCTTCTCTCTCCATGTTGACAGCATTAGACTCACAATGAGTCTCCCAGCTTAACCTCTTGGCTTCCTCAATCCATTCTCCAGGATTGGAAATCTGGTCATATTCATTAAGCCCATTGCAGATGCCCAGGACTTTACAGATCTAACCCTAGACCTCTGACACTGCTGGGGAATGCTCACGGGACAGGACTCCGGCAGGAACTGATGTTGTTCACCACCACACTCTGTCCAGGTGACATGTTTCCATGCCTACAGAACTTTCACACAAATTTGCCTGCTTGAACATCTTTGCCTTCTCTCCAGATGAGCTATCGGCTTAGTGTTCAGGTCTTTGCTTAAAATTCACTTCCATAAAGAACACTCGCATGCTTACAGAGTAGGCTAAACCTTTATTTTGTAATTTCTCATAGCCATCTTTCCTCTGGATGTTTACACGTATCAGACACTTATGATGTGCCAGATGCTTACCTGCTGTAATTTGTTATAACTCAAGGGTATCAAGACAATATATATCTTGTTCATAGTCATGCTCCCTACTTATATATAGCACACTTCCTGGTCTACAGAAGGGGATGGATAACAAATGAAAGCTGAATACACTTCCAAATAGAACCTCTTGCTGTTAACAGATGAGAAGTTTCCATAAAGATAACATTTATTGAATACTTATTATATGTTAAATATAACATTGCTATAGATTTGTGTGTTTTATTTCATTTTATATTCATAATAGTCTTATAAGTTAGGTTCTAATATAACCTCATATTACAGATGGGTAAACTGAAAAAGTAACAAAGACATATTTAAATTTAGGTAATCTACAGAAGCCCACAGTTTAGCGGATGAACAAAATCAACTTCTCTCTCTCTCTCCTCTCTTTCTCTCTTTCCACATAAAAACACAAGTACATGTACAATCTCTCTATGTCAGTTACATATATAATTTCTATAAGCATATAAGTATATACTATCTGTATATTTATAATATATATTATCTCTTCCTATTTTGTATATATAAAATCTCTACCTTTCTATACATAGATACACATTCATACTTGTATACATGCAGGCACACATGTACACACACACACAAACACACACACATAACAGAGATTTTTTTATCACTACACAGAAAAATTTTCTATGTGTTCCTTTCTCGTCTCTTAGATAAGCCTGTCACCAATCAGTTGAAAGTTCTTTTGCTTGATTCAAATAGGAATCACAAATCACCCATATGCAGCTCAGCTAGCAACCCTGATATGCCACTGGGGAACACCAATTAATTCTGTATCCTGTCGGTCATCTCTGCTGGTTGCTGGTCTTTGCTGCTGATTTTCACTGGCTTGCTAATCTCTGGAGCTCTTCAAAGCTAAGAGACCCTATTGTTAATAGTGCTTTCTTTTAAAGTGACTATTCTGTCCACATTACTCAAAACAGGAGTCCTGAGAAGAATTACAGGACCCTCTAAGCCTACACAGTCTGAGAAATAAATCACAGGCAGATTTACAGTAACATTAAAACAAGGATTTATTTGAACAGAACCTATGTTGCAACACAGCCAGTCATTACACCAGAGGGAATGCTCCTAGACAATCCTGAGGAGTATGAGGGGAGGCTACTTGTATAGTAACAACAGACTTACTACTGATACAAATTCAGGCATGCTGATTGGTCCAGGTATAAGCTTGTGATTGGTTCAAATTCAAGCCTAATGATTGGCCCAAGTGTGATTGGTCCAAGTCATCGTGGAACATCTAAAACAGCAACAGCTATCACAGCAGCCATTCAACAAAATGCTGAGGATGCCCTTGTCTGTTGTACAGCTGTTATATATGAGAGAAATGAAGGAATTTAAATATTGGAATCCACAGATAGTTCTGTTAGTCATAGTTTATTGGGGATTGGGAATGTTAATAATAAACTCAAATCCTTCCTTGATCTCTAGGAGCTGTTTCTTTCACACTAGAAGCCATTTCATGTCCACTTTCTCAGCCTCTAGAAAGCCAAAGTGTGAGAGGGGCCCCACAGGTGACAGCCCAGTGTATTTCCTGTCAGGGAGGTCGGGAGTGCAGCCACAAAGCAACCTGGGGGATGGCAGGGGACACTGGGGCAAGAAGCAGCCTGCTCTAGTTCATACTCTGGGGTCCAGGCTGCAGTGAAGAGAGGTGAGGTAGATGAGTGGGAGAACTGTGCTCCCAGCCATCCCGCCTCCTGCCGGCACAGGCAAAAGGAAGAGTCAGGTGCTTCTTCTCTGTCTCAGGTTGTGGGTGGGGACATTTCTGGCAAGAGGATGTGAAAGAAGAAAGCTAAAGTGGATCCTCTCTTGAGGGTAAAATACCATTTATTTAAACAAACAGCCCTCTTTGGACTCTTGCTTAATGTCTTCCCACATCTCTGTTAGGTCTTTCAGGAAATGTCCTTTGCTTTGATGGAAATCTGTGTTGTTTCCTGTGTCGCAAATTGCATGTATCATACTATGCCATGCAGGCTGGCAAGGCAGGTGTTGAGTCTACATTGTGCCAACCCTTTCTCTGTTGATGAAGTCAAGATTTTATATGAAAGTTAAAAGCATGTAGTTTCTCTGGCTTTCAGTGTAAATAGAAAAATAATTTATTCCTGTCATGGGCAAAAGCGCTCAGCATTCATTTGATATGTACAGTGTTCTAAGAGAAAAGCTTTTATTTTCCACAAACGTTTATTCACTTATTTTGGGAATCACCAAATGAGGAAGCTCCAGAGCCTGTTTTTGTTGTGCTGTTTTGCTTTTTCTCATTCCCTGGGTTAATTAAGTTGTATAATCCATAATTTTGAAATTATCAAGCCATGGCATATGAATGCTGGAATCCTGCAATACATTCTAACTGCACACATTTGTTTAATGAAGGTACGTTAAGCTCAGGCCAGCATATTTTATTATAAATTCAAGCTTTCAGCTTTGTATTTTTTCAGTTTAATAAACTGTAGAGTTTTTCTTCTTCTCCACTGTGAACCATATTTTCAACTAATTTAACCACCAGATAATGCCTTAAAGTATAATGGGACAAGACACACTGAAGACAGGATGACAGCAAGGTGGATGTGTCGTGCAATTAAATTATATCTAACAATGGACTTCTGGCTTCTCTCTATCCAAGAACGATTGGACAACGATGTCCACATTGATGTCCCTGCAACAAAGTGGAGGTGACTGACTCAGGTTGGTCAGTGTATTACCGTGCAACTTTTACCCTACCTGGAACTAAATGCATTCTGAAGTGGACTGTTAGTTTCTTGACAGATTACATATTCAGCAAGCTACAGAATTTCATTCAAGATATTGGAAAGAATTTTCTCCTTGTGAATGAAACAAGATGCATGCCTTTTAATGCTAGATCTTCATAAAACACTTTAACACGGGCATCACTAAGCATGTCAGAGTGATTTGAATGTATAATTTTGTATTTTACTGCTATATGTCATTAACTTGATGCAGAGAGGAAAGAAGACACTTGTGTTAATACAATCAATTGGAAATGCATAAAACTGGAGGGACAAAATTAGTTTATATTAATCATGACTCCTTGATAATAGATTTGACTCCATATAGAGATTCTTTTCTAAAGCCAACTCTTTTAGTATAATGAAAATAACATTTAAAAAAGCATATAGAAGAGTTCTTGCAAGAAGGTAAAAGAATGAATTATTAAAGGTACTGCAGCTTCTTGATAAAAATTTTATGATAACTGTACAGCATTCATCTAACCTTGCCTTTTAGCGGTATGGAAACACGAGCTCTGCTTATTTCAAGTTGTAAATTGGTTTCCTCTTATTGTCTCATTTAAACAATCTCTTCCAGAATAGACCCAGAGGTGCCAAATGACTCCAAATTGTAAGCTACAAGTTTTTTCTCTCTGCTAGAATTATTGGACCCATGATATTAACACCTTCTACTTTGTAGTAAAGCAACTTGCATTTATAGAGGTTATTAGGTTTTTGCAAAACAATATGCCAACCGATTGCAGCTATTGGTGGAGGGGAGAGACTGAGAATTGAGTACAGAAAACTTACAAGTCCAGTATTTATAATGTACCAAAGAGGGCGGGACAAGCCAGCCAAAGGCCAAATTCCTTTTATCACCTGCATCCATTCCGGACTTAAATGAAGCAACTGGCAAGCTTGAAAAATAAGAAATCTGCTCTTTCAGTCTCTCGATTCTATACTTGCTCACTTTGTCTCCATCAGACACTTGCAGATGGAGGCGGGCAGAGGAACATATGTCCTTGGGGAATTCTCATAGGCAGACAACCCAGAGCTACAAATTTCAATTTTGCACTGAGTTGCTATCTTTAGGATTGGTGCCAGTTGATGGCAAGAATCTCTCCTATGGATTTATTTGTTCCAGAGGAATTGCAGCCTGACATCACAGGGAAGAGACCATCTGCAACCCCTCACACTACTTGCTGCTGGGTGACATTTGCCCTCACTCTAATGCAGCTGTGGTGTAAGCATTTGGAACAGAGGATGCTAAACTCAAATATGCCCCATAGTTCAGAAACTGGGTTTTTCTGCACATAAATGAACTACAAATCAATTCATTCAAGTCCTTACTACAGTAATAAGTAGAACCTAGGTACCATTATCAGGTGACAAGAGTTTCAACCACGCTATTATCCCTTAATATAGAGTCAAGTAAATCAATTTACCCCTAAACTCCACAGTTATTCTATGTGGATGGCTATTGAATTTATTAGATTTAAAAGTACAAGATTTAATATATGTGAGAATAACCTATTATTTTGCATATCACAAAATGATTCTTGTAAAGTTACATTTTGTATATACATTTGAATTTATCTATCTTCTTGAAATTGTTTTCCTACTCTTTATAAGGTAAGACATACTAATCTTATTTCTGTAATTATAAAGAAAAGCCAAATATGCCTGTAAGTCTTCCCTTAGATTTGCAAAAAGTTAAGGAACAACTTGAACTGAGATCGTTCAGCATGTAGAAAGCATGTTATAAAAAGATATTGAAGTGAGCCAGGTTTGTATGTTATCTAGTAGAGACAACTAGATACACTGAGAAATACTCAATCTTATGGTATTTCAGCCAAGAAATATCACTTGGTTAAGGGATATACATATGCCTATATACTTTTTCAGTACTTTATATGAACTACTTCACTTCAGTTTTACACATAGACACTGTGAGACATTTCTAAGAAAAGGTCTTAGTACTATTTGCAGTTAGTATATTCATCATCAACTTCTAAAAAATTCCGAACTATAATGTTATGGTAATAATAATTATGCATTCAGGTTTACTTAGAGTGGTTCCACTTTTTGTTTGTTTGCCCAGTGCAGCTGGTCATGGTTGTCTCTTTTATTATCTTTCCAGTGTGAACAATAAACTGTACAATTCTCTGGTTATTGGACCTACAAACACTTCACTCTGCTATAAACAATATTGAGACCTATTTTCTAGGAAACTGAGATTAGCTGAGTCTGTGGCCCATTATTCTGTATATTCTGTCTTTCCAACTTCTCTGCTTTGGTGCATAGACTCAACAACAATAAGGAGAAGTAAAATAGTCAAAAGATTTTTCCTTAACTGATGTTATTGGATGTTACTTATGTAAATTTGAAAGTGATCAAGATATGGAAGAACCCAGAGAGTAGGGAAGGAAAGAGAACATAAACTTAATTAAAATAAAATTATGTACATGTCTCAACTCCTCATGATGAAAACATGCACTCAAAACATGTACAGATGAAAATAAAAATTTCAAAAAGATTCAAACTAAAAAGTCTGCTCCTATTTAATGACTTTATACTGTTGCTTGAATAAAAATAAAACCAATAAACATCTTCCATGTAGGTTACCAAGAATATTGACACTATTTATGTTTTTAATAATAAACACAGAATTATGTTTCAGGTAAGGGTAGCAATCAACTATTGTGTTTTTAAATCTGCATAATGTTTCCAAACAACTGCTTAAAAACAACATAGAAATGAAGTAGATAATATAGGATCTGATGCTTATGCAAATGTACAGATTATTCTGAAAAAGTTTTATTCCAGTAGTGTGTATTGGGTGAATGCACTACTGGAATAAGTGTTTCTCTGGGTGTAATAACATATATAGGTACATAGATAAGATATAGATAGATGGATAAGAGTGAGAGAGGAAAAAGAAGATAGATATTCTCCAAAATGGTCCCCAGTGATCCTTGCCTCATCGTAATGACTTCCCTGTGTATTTTCATTCCATACTAAGTTATAGCTGGTGTGTTGCAGAACTGACAATATATAATTTCTGTAGGGAGAAATATAATGGAATTTGGATAATCTGTTTTGGATGATTCTCTCCATTAAAAACCACTCACATAGATTCTCAAGAAACTACATGGAGAAACCCTTGTGAGACCAAATGGTACTTCACATTAAAAACTATCATTGATGTGCTGGGGATTTAGCTCAGTGGCTCAAGTGCTTGCCTGGTAAGTCCAAGGTCATGAGTTCAATCCCCGGTACCAAAACAAAACAAAACAAAAAGACTATCACTGATACCCTGGCAATTTGAAGGCCTCTTTTAAAACAGATCCTCTGATTTCACTTGAGTCTCCCTGTTACCAAATTACTTTCCTCCATCTTTACTGAACCCTATAGGAGATTCGAAATATGAACCATTCAGCAGAAATACTTCCAAATGTCTGATCCACCAAAATATAGAATCAATAAATGCTTATTATTATTATCATTATTATTTTAAGCTGTTTAAAAGAGTATATTTAGATCTATAATATGTTTAGGGCTATACTGCATACTTTCTCATTCTCTAATCCATGCAATATTTGTATATAGTATCATTAACTTACTTTTTATTCAAGATTTAAGAAAAATTCAGATGTTTGTAACACATGAAGTTCTTTGCTTTTAAACTGCTTTTACTTCCTTAGACAATATTTTGGGCCTGCAATTTAAGTATCACTACTGCTGCAATCTTTTTATAGCTTATAGATATTTGCCCCTATCTTGCCTTCTCATTTACTATACATCATTTTAAGAAGTGTTGGGCAAATAAAATAAACGTGAATAATTTATAGGAAAATGTTTGCACCTTGAGACCATAATGTTAAGTGAAATAAATTGGACTCACAAGCATGATTTTTCACATATGAGAAAGCCAAAGCATAAATAAATTATAGAGTAAAATAGAGGGTAATAGGAAACAGGGAGACAGATATTTTGCAAAAAAGGAAAGCTCCAGGAATTGGAGGTAGTCAAGGGAGAAGGATGAAAATAAAAAGAATTAAGATGTGTTCTGTGAATTTACTAAATCCTCACGAACTATGTAATTATTATATACTGCAAATGCATAGTACTAAAATAAAATAAAATAAATACATTGTAGAATTTTATGAAACTTGATGATCAGTGGGCAATGAATGCGTTCTCAGTTTACAATTTCCTTTATAACTTGATGATCTCAGGCACTTGTTATGGAGAGAGAAAGTTAACAAAGATGCTAATTTGAAAAAAAAACCTGAATTACTGCACTGCATAATGGAGTACTTGTGCAGTTAATGAATTACATTAATTATATATTAGTATATATTAGTTACTAACAGTGTGAGATGACAAACATAGTGTTTATACATATAAGCAAATGGTTTTATTAGCAGGAATCGTTCAAATGCTGCCAGCAGGAGTACAACACACTTCAAAATCGGCTGAAGAACTTTCACAAGTTAGCAAGAAGAGAAGGAGCAGACAGAGTGAGCTAGAGATGAAAGAGTACCAAGCTTGGCACCTGCGTATCTCTATGAATAAGTCAAGAACCTGTGTGTTGTGTTTAGGCCATCCACATTTTCACCGAAGTTTTATATCTCCCTATAGCATTCTTCATTTGCCAGTTAATTTCTTAGTTTTTTCTAGGGAACACTACTATTAATATGTCAACTGGAATTATTTTTGTGTTTTACAATTCAGTTGTAGATGGCTGGGTCTGCCAAAGCAAGGAAGGGTTATCAAGTAGGTTCCTACTCTTTCTAAAAGTACTCAAAACCACTCAAAAATTGAAACATCAATAAACCAGTTCTGATACTAACAAATCATCACCTAGACCCCAATACATCACATCATTTTTCCTGAAAAGGAGAATTTCTGCTACTTTTCCACAGTGATGTCTAAGGCTGGCTACATAAGGAAAAAGATAAAACATTGATACTGGCCTCCATGCTCAGTTTCTGATTTGAGTTAATGTTAAATTTTACACTGATATTTTAAAGAAGATACCTTAATTATTTAATGTGTGATCACACTTGAGAAATGCCAGTATATAGTAATTTACCTGACAAATATACAAATAGCTTTTATGATCACAAGTACACAATGTTTTCTTTCTAAAATATAATCATCCATACATCTCTGAGTCCTCACATCACCTGATTACCCACTGCTAGTGGATTGTTATGGTTTGTGTTTAAATATCTCCCCAAAGCCTCATGTGGTCATGGGCAGGCCTTTTGAAGGTGGCTGTGTCTAGCATTTGTGATGGGATCATTATCTAATGCTGCGATTGTTGGTATGAGTGCAGCACTCACCTAGGAATGGGTAGCTGGCATACAATAAAGGTAGGGAAGGAGCCCTGATTTTTTTCCTTTTTTGCCCTTTTCAATCTTGTCACTGCAGCCAACATGAACAGTGGCCCCTTATCCATGCTACCCTGCTTTGGAACCAATTAAGTATGGACTGAAACCTCCAAAACCTGAAAGCTAAATAACCTTTGCTTCCTTCATTTTGACTGTCAGGTATTTTGTCCCAGCAATGAGAGAAAAGTAATGAAGACAGAATTCGGTGCCAGTGGAGTGGGGTTGTTGATGTGACTGTTCCTGACCACATGGTTCAAGAGCCTTTGGAAATGGCTTGTGCGAAGGGTTTGGAAAGGTTCAGAGATGCTGCCTGAAGGAGGTAACAACCTTAGGCTGTTCTGGGTAGGAGATTCTAGTCATAGCTCAGGAGACCAGAAGGCTGATAGAAATCTTTCTGGCAAAGACCAGGCCTTGAATTCTTTTGATGGAAAGAGGAACTGAATCAGTTGTTGAACTCCTGATAATGTGTGTTATGGCTTGGCAGAAAGTTCATTTGCCAGAGATTCAGATTAAGGGCAGTGAACCAACTAATCTGGAAGAAGAAGTTTTGAAAGGCAGTCTAATATTGAGGCAATGACATGATTATTGTTTTGGGCTTTTCACCAGATTTATGTTTCAAATCAAGAGCAAAAAGCCCAGCAGGATGATTTGAAATGTTTATTTGGCCAGAGAGAAAGCTCCAATAAAGTTGTGAACTGTAAAGATAGAGCTGAGAACTCAATTGCTGAGAAGAAACAGAATAGAAAAGATGGCCTGGGGGCATCATAGGAACTTGTAGGTCGCCATCCTTTGCAGCCTCAAAACTGCAAAAGCCAAAGACTTTGAGAAGAAAAATCCGGAGTGCCAAGCTCCAGATTAGTGGCAGAAGCCACATAAGGTTCCAAAATGGCTGCAACCAAACTGATTTCCAGAATGGCAATGACATAGAGAATTTGTTCCTCAGAATTAGGTTCAGTGATCCAGACCCTCACCCCCTTCAGCCAAAAGAGAGGAAAGCCTGGCTACTGCTCCAGCTGGCATCATCCAAGTGGCACTGGTTTTAGGCACATGTGTTCAAGACTTCTGAGGTTGCAAAGGTTTCCACTCAGATTTCAAAGAGTGTGGAAGGCTAGAGAGTTGTGCCTTTGGGAGGGCAGTGTGTGAAGCATTGAGTGTGAAGCCAAAGGTGCAATAGAGAGCCCAGAAGTTTAGAAAAGCCAGGAGCATGGTTTGTCCAAGAAAACCTGCAAAGAGGGAATGAAGTCAACCCAAAGGAGAAGCCATGGGAGCTACAACCACCAGAGTGCTGTGGGGGTGGAGTCACTCAAACCTTTTGGAGCTCACAACTTTTACAGATTGCTTTCAAATGTTCCACATGGAACTATAGGACTTAGTGTTTTCCTGATGGATTTTGGACTTCTTTTGGTCATAATGCTTTGTATCCTTCTGTTTGTACTTTTTGGAATGGTAATGTTTATCATGTACCTCTGAATGTTGGAAGCATTTAACTTTGCTTTCATTTGCACAGGGTGTTACAGCTAAAAGTTTGCCTTAGATCTCAGAGGATACTTGGGATTTGGACTTTTCAGCAATGCTGAAACTGTTAAGACTTTGGCACCTCATGGAGATGGACTGAATGTCTGTTACATAAAGAATGTGCATGAATCTTTTCAGGGAGCCAAAGGTGGAGTGTTATGGTTTGTTTTGGATGTCCACTCAAAGCCTCATTCATACATGAAGAGGCTGAGTCTAGCACTTGTGATTGGTTCACTGTCTAACACTGGGATTGGTGTGAGTGCCGTACTTGTCCACGGGTGGGTAGCGAGCATATAGTATAAGGGAGGGAAGGAAGTATGCTTTCCCCTTTTATCCTTTTGCTCTTATCACTACTGGTATCTGCTGCAGAAGTCATGTCGCCCCTCAGTCATGCCACACTGACTTGTAGCCAGCAAATTATGTAGTGAAAGTTCCATGAGCTGTGAGCTAAATAAACCTTTACTTCCTTCATTTTGGGTGTGAGGTATTTTGTCTCAGTAACTACAGAAAAGTAATCAGCATTTGACAACTATTGGGAATAGACATTTAGTCTATTTTATTAGTAGAATATTATGGTTTATGTTTAAATGTCCCCCCAAAGCCTCATGCAGTCATGGGATGCAGGCCTTTTGAAGGTGGTTGATTCTAGCATTTGTGGTTGGTTTATTATCTAGTGTTGGAATTAGTGGTGTGAGTACTGCACTCACTTAGGGGTGGGTAGCTGGCATACAATAAAGGTATAGAGGGAGCCCTGCTTTTCTCCTTTTCTTCCCTTGTTTGCCCTGTTCAGTCTTGTCCCTGGCAGCCAACATAAGCAGTTGCCCCTTAGCCATGCCACCCTGCCTTGGAACCAATTAAGTATGGACTGAAACCTCCAAAAACTGTAAGCTAAATAAACATTTCTTTCTTTCATTTGGGTGTCAGGCATTTTGTCCCAGCAAAGAGAGAAAAGTAACCAAGACATGACTAAAATTTAAGCTCAAGTTCCAATACTTCATCAGCCCCTTGGCCTTGAAGCTTCTTTCTTTTGATTTATATTCCATTATTTCTGAATGAATGTGGTTTCCCAACTGTACATTTAGGAATTAACCCCTTTTGCTTGTCCTCATCTCTTTATTATCCTATCTTCCTGTTTCTTAGGTTCATCTCATCAAAGCACTTTTTACATACTTCCTTGTCTATGACATTTTCTATGCTACATTATAAAGCACAGACTCCTTTATAAACTAAGTTTAATGGAGTTTTAGATTTACATTCATACTTTGATACTATAAATTATTTATTTTGCAACTATCTTAGGCTGTGAGTTCCTTGAGTGGATGTTCATACTAGGCAACTATTGTGATATATTTTGTAAATATAGTACTATAAATATTTATGAAATGAGTTATATTCCATCTTTCATAGATTTCCTTGTTGATAAAAATATTATTCAACAATTGCTGCTTCCTGCTACTTAAATTCCTCATCCTTCTTGTGTCAGGAAATGAATGGGCAGTGGTATGACAGAATAGTAGAATGTAGTAGCTATGTGTTACATTACTACTTGTTACAAGCATGTACTAATAAAAATTTTAAAAGGAAAATAAATGAGCCCATTGCAAAAATCTAAGGCCTTTCATTTGGTTATAATCTACTGATATTGGTTCCACTTACTTCAAAATAAGTAGCTTGAAATAAAAATTTTTTTGGGTAAAAGGTGACAAGCAAAACCATGTTCTCTTATTCTTAGCAATGGGCTCTTTAGTTACAAGGGGAACGAGGAAGGTAAGGTAGATTAACTAATGGTTCAACTTGTAACACCCAGCTGAACTGAAACAGCATGGCTCCGGGTATGGATGGCCCACCTGAGGATTGTTGCCAACAGCATAAAAAAGATAACTGGAGGGGAAGACGGTATGCTGTTGGTCCTCCTGGAGGAGCTTGTCATGCTGGTTTTACTGATATTAACTCAGGTGTTATCACTGGAGGAGCTCAGGTCCTTGCTTTTGCTGAGGATGGCTGTGGTTCTCTCTAGGGGAGTTCTGGTCCTCTGAGCATGGCTTTCTGGCTCCAGTGAAGACCCTTCACCCTGCTGATTCACTTTCTAGCTTCCACCTCTGATCTTTGGGGCTTCACACTGCAGCTTCTTAATATGGACTTGCATAGATATTGCCATGGGCTTGTTATAGTTTGTGTCTAGATATTTCCCCAAAGCCTCATGTTGTCATGGGAGTGGGTCTTTTGAAGATGGTTGAATCTAGTGTTTGTGATTGGGTCACTGCCTAGTGCTTGGATTGTGCTATGAGTACTTCGCTTGCACTGGGGTGGATAGCCTACATACAATACAAGGGAGGGAAGGGACTTGCTTCTTCCTTTTGTCCTTTTGCTCTTTTGCCCTTTTTTTCTCTTATCGCTTTGTTGTTTTCTGCCACCTTGAAGTGTTGCCCCTGTGCCATGCCACCCAGTTATGGAGCAATCTGTGTATAGACCGAGACCTCCAGGAACTGTAAGCTAAACAAACATTTCCTTCCTTGATTTTGGGTGTCAGGTATTTTGCCTCAGCAAGGAGAGAAAAAGGATAACCAACAGAGGGCTATCTAAACCTTGGGTTAGACTCACAGAAGACACTGCCATGGGATCCAGGCCCTCAGCTAATTCTTTAGGTCCCCCAGTCTACGGACAGATCTTCCTGACTCTTTCCTATTTGACTCTTCAGGTTAATATTATAAGATAACCTTATAAATTATGTGTCCTGTATTAAATCTTTTCCCTTATAAATGCTGACTACACCAGAAGGTAAATGGAAGTAAGTAAATATTTGATGAGCTATATTACATATAATTTCTGTACATGTAGTAGAAAAAAATTTAAAACGAAAATCTAAAAATTTCAAGTTTTCCCATGTAAAACATCAAAAAGTAATTTGAGATTCTAGTTAAGCATTAATTCCTATGAATTTTTCTTCTAATGATGTAACGTAGTTTTTACACTAAAGAGCTATTAGAACTATAATTAGCAGATTTTTGTTGCTACTGCACTTTTTGGTTTTATATAGTATGCATCACTGTATATTTTCTTTCCTTTCACCCTTCCTTCCTTTCTTCCTGCTTTTTTTCTTCCTTAGCACTTTTCTTTTAAAATCTTCTTTTCTTTTAATCTGTTTTCATTCCTTCTCTAAGCTTGAAAATATTTAGACTTACTTTTTATCTGTGTATTCCTCCCCCTTGCTACCTTTCATCATTGTGCTGAACCACCAGTAAGTCAAAGATAAATAAGCTATAGCTCTTACCCTTAGGGAACTGAGAGTTTTATGAGGCAGACAGACAAAAAAACCAAACAAACAATTTCCTTATGTGATAGATGTTAAAATAGATGCATGGCAAGGTAGTATGAGAACATAGGAGAGAAAACAATGCTTTATGAAGTGTAAAATAGTCTAAAGAGGTCAAAGGAAAGAACAAACAGAATCTTCTGAGCTTTTTCACATGCAGTCTCCCTGCTAAGTCTCAGCTTCTTCATGTACATTAACTCACACAGTTCCTACAATGAATCGTGCCCAGGTGAGGATTCCCACTGCTATCATTCCCCTAGATTTGACAATTAAACTTCAGGAAAATTGTGTGACTTTCCAGAACACAGAAAACCTTCTTGTTTCAAATAATATTCTTAATGGTGTTATTATTACCTCAAGATTTGAGGGACAACGTGCTACTTGATGTTACTTGACATTACTGGTGATGAAACATAAAGATGAAAATTAGCTAAGAGTGTGGAGATCAAAATCTGTGGGAAATCCCCTGCTAGGCCTTTGTTATATTATCTTCCTATTTCTCATCTGAGATAATGCTGTTAACTATTTTAAATGTGTCAATTGAACCACAGACAGCATCTGATCTCTGTGTTAGTCAGCTGTCACTTAAATATTTTCAGTAATCAAGTTATAAAGAGAAAAGGTGCGTTTTGGCTCATGATGTTGGGGTGTTCATTTCATGATCAGTTGTCTCTACTGCTTTGAGCCTTTGGTGCACATCGTGGGGGGAGCCTCTGGCCCATCAAAGCTCTTCCTCTTATGGATGGGGAGCAGACCACGGAAAGAGGAAGGGGCTTGGAATAGCGTAATGATTTAACCATAGCCTCAGCCATTGAACTCAACCACTATTGAGTCAGTAAGTGAGGAAAGACACTTTCCAAAACAAGTCAGGGTGGAAACTGTGATTTCCAGGTACCTAGATGCGATGCAGCTGTCAGAGGCTCTGAGTCCAAGCTTTGCACGGAAGCTGGGTGTCCTTTGCTCACTGTCCCAATCTGTGAAGGTAGCAACAGGGTCTCAGCCAGGTCGCATGGATTGTGGCACACAGCACAGCTTTTTTGACCTTGAGCACTTTACTGAAATCTTGAACATTTTAGCTCCTTGTCTCTCTAATTGGGAGAGTTATCATTGTTCCACACGATTAAATAAATTGGATAGCTTGTTCAAAAACGCTACATACATAATACATGTTCAGTGAATATTCTTTTCTACTCACTCCTCTCCTGATCCTAATTTTTTTATGTGTGTCTGTGTGTGTGAATAAATTATTACTTTACCTGTTAAACCCCTTAAACTGACATGGTGTTTTGATCTTTCAGTCACATGCAGGATTGAAATCCTTACTTTTGTTCAAAAAGCATGTCCCATGTTTGTTTCTTTTTGCAGTGTCTTGATTTTCTAGTAATCTAGCACGTAAACCATTCTTTAGTGCTGCTGTGAGTCACTGACACCACATCATAGAGCTTTGTGTTTCATGTGCATTATTCGAGTCCACAGGGCTAGCATCGATGTCTCCATTCCATGGTTTTAAGATCTCTGAAAGACCAATGATGGTTTCTCCAATTTCAGTCTATCTTAAAAGATAAAAAGATTGCTGGACTTGCAGTAACAGAATTAATTAATTACAAATTACAAATCAGCTAATAATTTGCCTTTCCTTAGGGTGTAATTTTTGGTACTGCCTCCGACAGTGTCTCTCACTTTACCTTTATTTCTGTCTCTCTGCTTCCTGGTCATGTCTGCATTCCTTTCTGCTGCATGTCCTTAAGTGACATCAGGTTCTCCCCTAGCTGAGTATGAGTCCATTACTGCCTTGAGAGCCAGCAGGCAGTGGAACAACAGAAAATAATGAGTCCTTACATAACCATGCAGTGTTTGCTGTTCCCCACAGCTCTGTTCCCTGCTAAGGCAGTGTGGGGAGCAATTACCACTACCATAGAAACTCTGAGTACCTTAATAATTCTTGGAGAAACAATTTAAGTGCCCTCATTACTGCCAAAAGAGTTCCCTCCCTCCGAAGGGATTTCCGAAATGGGAACATTGAAGTAGAATCTGACACAGGCAGAAAAGCCAGAGCTGTTCAGAGAGGGAGGAGGACACAAGTCAAAGAGGTTTTAGAATCTGTTATTGGTATAAACAAGCCACATTTTCATTCTTCTTTGTTTTCCTTTTTATGGCTATCTTTAGAGAAAGAGAGAGAGAGAGAGAGAGAGAGAGAGACAGAGAGACAGAGAGAGAGATGACTGTAATTTCTTTTTAATTTCTTTCTGTGTCTTAAAACTAATAGCCCATCTCTGAAAAGACACCAAAGCTTCCTTGGAGGATTTTATTTTTTAGGAGCCATAGAAGTTAACATAAGGGGATTATCTCCTGGTAACCATCCTAAGGTAGAACATGGTCAGGCCCGGGCGAGCCTGGTATCAGGAGTTAGATGAGTCTGCGAGAACTTCTGGTGATTTGTAGATTATACAGAAGAGCAATAATGACTTTAACATCTATTTCTTAGCCTTGGCTTTCCTATGACTGCCTGCACACAGCAGTGGTTATAGACTCCAACCTCGGGGCCCCGTCATTTAGACTCAGACGCACTGAACAAATGATAAGAAAAAAACAGAACAAACAAAACAGATGCTTTGTCCAAAAAGAAGGCAAGTTTCAGGGATAGTGTGTTATCATTGCTACAATTCTTTTCCACTTAGATTCTCTGGCATTCTTTGCCATGTTTTAGAAAATGGTTTTGAGTATAAGGATGTAGTTTTAAACAGGCACACTAAACATGTATTAGAACAACACCATAGGTTAGGCATGGACTCACATGTAGTAGTGATGGTTGAATTCAGCATTGATGCCTTAGTCACTTTCCAATTGCTAGGGCACAATACCCACATCCGAATTATTTTCTTTTTGAGACACGGTCTTGCTACGCAGTTCAGGCTGGCCTTGGGCTCACTTTGTAACCCAGGCTGGTCTTGAACTTGCCCCAATCCACCTGCCTCAGCCTCCAAAGTGCTGGGATTACAAGAGTGCGCCACCACGCCCAGCTTCCACACCTAAATTTTAAAGGAAAAAAGGTTTACTTCAGCTCATAATTTGTAGAGATTTCAGTCCATAACTGACTGGCTCCAAGGCAGGGTGGCATGGCGGAGGGGCATCACAGAGGAAAAGCAGCTCATGGCCTGGAGGTTGAAGGAAGCAGAATAAAGGGAGGATTTGGGAAGAGAGATGCGATATTTTTGGCAGATCCCACTTGCTAACAAGAAGCCGCCTATTATGGTTCTATAGTCCAATCATTTTTCAAAAGGACATGCCTGCAATCACATGAGACTAAGAGCGATGTTTAGATATGAACCATAACAACTGGGGAGAAGGAATTTCCTTACTTGTCCCTGCCCTCCTCTATGACCTTCCCACACAAATTTAGAAAACATGTCAGGGGATCCTTAACTGGGCCAAATAAGTCAGTGTACATCTTGGGTAACCCCTCCCAACAAGTACTGTTTCAGGTGCTATGTGGCAGATACAGATGCCTAACAAATAATGCAGAGTTTGGTGAATTGAGGGCATGAAGTTTTTTTGCTTTCACTTCTTTATCTTTCTTTCCTTCTTTGAGAAACTAAGACCAAGGTAGTTCCCTGAGGTTCATGCACTTTTCTTTGGTCTAGGAGCTTCAAAAATAGAACAAGTTAATAACCTTCTAAACAGTCTAAAAGGAACATGGTAAGAAGTTCACTTGTGTACTAAATAATGCGGTCTCAGTATTTTATGCTGGTAAAATATCAGTTTGAATACATTATTTCTTAATATAAACAGACATTTTGGAGCTCAAGGGATTTTAAAAAGGATGAGAACTACAAAAAGAGTAAGGAAAATGAAGGAAGATGAAAGAATACTTTGGGGATGCCATGCTATATACTCTAGCAGGTTTTGTATATATGAAATCTCATTCCCTTCTAATTTCTGTAAGATATTTTGGTTTGGATCCCTTTATAAATAAAGAGTTAAAGAGTAGAAAAGGCTAAGTACATTGCCTTACCTACATAGGTGCTAGAAGGGAGACTGGAGTGTGAACTTTGACCTCACTTATTTCTTGTTTTAAAGATGTGGAAATGAGATGAAAGAGATGAGGGGGAAGGCTATCTGAGGAGGACACTAAAACTGGAGCTCGGACCCTATGCTTGAGAGTAAGTGTTCTTTCCAGTCTTCTTCTCTATTTGTTAAGCCTAAAACTATGTGATTGAATGGAAGGAAAATACAGAAGAAAACTATGGAGAAAATTTTGCTTTCCACAAACAAACAAAATAGAACAAACGAAATAGAATTTTGATGGCTTTTCTTATGTCCTGGTTGCATAGTCTAAACAAATGAACTTCAGGAATTTTCAGTTGCAGCTGTAACATTGCTGGTAATATTTTTTGATAGTATTTATCTTTTTCCATGCATTGTTTCTATTACTTGCTGAGTATTATTAGATTTTGCACACTGTTTGACATGAAATGTTGTCCTTGGTGAAATGATACTATTGTATATTCTCTTGAAAGCTTACAAGACTAGAAATAGATTTATTATGCCATAGATTCTTATCTTCCTCGAAGAAATTTATATGAATAGATAGCAACCTTAGTTTGAGACTGCAGTTTTTTGTTTTTCTTTATGGAGATATAGGTATCAAAAACAATGTCATTCAATCTTTCCTTCTTTGAGCAGAGTGATTCATGAAGGGAAAGAGTAAATGATGCTCATTAATTCATTTAGTAAGGATAATATTTTGGTAATATGCTATTCCTAATTATATTTGTCTAATATACATTATAAAAATTTGAATCTTATAACATCTTGGTTTTTGTTTTTTATATTTGTAAACCAGGGAGTTCTGAAATCAATTTGCAGTATATCTTAGATACATTTGTAAATCTCTTAGCATGCACTCTATATTACCATATTTTTCCTACTTTTGAAGTATACTATTTATCCAATCTTTGTCGTTGGAAATGGTTTATTTTGTGGATATTAATCACATTTATTTTACCATGTTTGAAATCATTTCTGAAATGGAAAAGAGGTAAAGAGCTAGCAAGAGAGACAAACTAGTTATATTTTCTCCCTGTCATGTATAGCAATTATGGTCTTTTGCTTTCTTCCTCTCTTTATGTTTTTAACACATTAAACTGAAAAATCTCTTCAAGGCATTTAAATTTTGATCCTATTTGACATGGTTCCTAATACTTATGAAGAACTTCCTGCTTTCTATTTTGAAACAAGAATGAATAAGGTGGATGGAATTCAGCAGCAGTGTGTGTGTTATGGTTGTTCTCAAAGATGCTCACAGGATACAAATTTTATGCTGGTTGAAAATAACTCATCCATTCTAGTGCCGATGTGACTAGTCTATTTGACTCATTTCATCGTATATGCTGATTAGTCCTCTGTGCTTGCTGACTTACAAGTGGCTTTTGATCAGTGTAATGTTTTAAAAATGGGGACTAAAAGATATTCGGAACATTTTGCAATGGTTTTCTTAGGCAAATATTAAAATTAACTCATAAAATGTGTGAGTCACATAGGATAATCTACAGAATAAAACTATACTAATTTAAGAGATTAGTAGCTTAATTTTTAATAGCCTGTAAGACTTCTTTTAGCTATCCCATTGATTTTTACTCATGATAAATACTAAATATGAATAACAGTAGACGTATTTGAGCTTATGAAAGTTATACTGTATTTCAAGGTATCTTCTGACTCTTTTATGATAAAATAAACCTAATCTAAATTCATCTTTTCTGATATTAAGCAACAAGTTCTAAGAAAAAAATGCCTTGCCTGAAATTGTAATTATGCTACCTAAAAAAAATCGAATTCTAGCCCTAATTTTAAGTAAAATCTCATGTTAACACTAAATGTAGTAAAATCCTCTCATACTAGGATTAACATTTATTCTCACAATGAAATGAAATCCCAGCCTTACCTCAACTGTGTGCTTATTAACACCACCACCACCATCACCACCATCATCACCATCAGCAGCAACAACAGCAACAGCAGCAAAAACAAAAACAAAACAAAGTAAAAACAGTATTTTCTCACCATAACTTTTTAAAGTGATGATAAAAATCTCAGCTGGAAAGAGTTCTCAGATGAATTACTAATGTCTTTCTTGATACAGAAATAGGAAATCTCTGCATAGATCTCAGCCATTGCCAGTCCTGTAACACTTAAGCTGGTTTGGAATTCGATTCTTGAAGGTAAATTTCATTGAAAAATCTTAAGTGGCAAAATGAGTGAAGATTTTCTTCTTTGTTCTCTATTACAAGAAGACAGGGATTGACTTCTTTATGAAAGGTTAAATTTTCTTTCAGAGAATTATAGGCATCCTTTAAGAGTAGGAATGCAGATTTTGTTTGCTTTTAAATTTCAGAAATTGTCCACAGAATGCATTTATTTTATATATATGAAAAAATACAGAAACAAATAGAATTTAGGTTATAATACTTCTTTTTGAAAGCCCAGCCTATGCTTAGAGTGTATTTTTATTTCTTCTTCCCTTACTCAGTGCAAATTTGTTTTGCAGAGCCCATTTTCCCCCTTCTCCTATTGTTGCAGGCAGCTGAGTTAGTTAAAAATATTATAGGCAGTGAGACAGGGCTAGGTCCTTAAAGGAGCCAGCGCAAAAATCCAGATACCTGGCAACTGTGGGGGAGACAGATACCTCCTGTTGTGGGCCAGGCCTCAAGACAAAGGATTAAGACAAAGGATCAAACAAATGCACCCATCTCCTAAGGACAGATATTCTAATTAGTTCCCTATCACCCTGAGGCAGCCAGGAGTCACCATCCCATCCCTCTAGGAAAGTCACTGCTAAGAATGCCCTCTTTCTATGTGATTCCCTTCTGCATTTGTCCCCAATTTAATCAATTTTACCTGAACTGTTAATTTTATTGGCTAACCATGGTTATGTCCTACCTTATGCCCATCTGCCTTGTGAGTTCCCAGTTTTCCCCACCTTAAACCCATCTCACCTCATGATTTTACTCTATAAAAGTCCCTGGAAAAGACAGAGTCCTTGACAACCAGATCAGGACTCAGGACTCCGTCTGTCTCTTAGACGGAAGCTTTCTTTCTCAAGAAATATATTCTACTCTTAATCTCCATTGTTCCTAAAATTCATTCTTCACTTTTAGAGAACACGAACTCATGGACATAGTGGGTCAGGAGTTTCATTCCCCTATATCACTACCTTTAATAAATGTAACACTTTTCCATCATTAAAATAAGTTAGATTTTAGTATCTTGATGCTCCAATATTAAAGTGACCAGGAGAGTAAATTTTCTCATTTTACTTCTCTAGAATTTTTATTTCATATATCAAATGTACTTAATCTCTGTCACTTGTCAATGTGACACCATCAGAGGAGTTTTTCATAGGATACAACAATTATTTTATTGTATTATTTTTACTAGTATAATCAATTTTTCTATGCACTTGGGCATAATCTTCATGCAGTGACTAGGGAGATATTTTTAAAATTTTTTTCCTTGAAAATTTTGCTGAGAGATACAGCCATGAATGCATTGTTAAAGTTGTCCTAGAGATTTTGAATTGGAAACTTACTGTGACTTTAGAGTTATAATTTCCTAATGACTAATCATAGGAAACATCTTTATATTTGCTAGTTGACTATTTGGAAATCTTTCCTGATAAGATAGCGATTCAGGTTATTTCCCCATTTAAAAAACTGGATTACTCCTTTTTTATTATTGAGTTGCAAAAGTGGTTTACATATTCCCTGATGATTTCCAAATATTTTCTCTTATTTTATGAGTGGTCTTTTTATTTTCTTGATTGTATGGTTTGTGACCAAACTACTGATTTTGGTACAACGCTGTTTATGTATAAATTTTATTTTTCTTCTGCTTGTTCTGACAATAGTTAAGAAACTTTTGTAAAATACAAGATAATGAAACTGTATCCATCTGTATTTCTATAATAGGTTTATGTTTTTAGCTATTGTTTACTAAAATCCACCAATCATAAATATAAAGATTTATTTTGGGGCTCTTGCTTTGTTTGACTTTTATTTTTATTTGCTTGATTTACGCAGTTATATTTTTGCTAGTATTATACTTCCTATATTACTGTAGCTTTGTAGCAGTTTTTGAAATAAGGTTGTATGAGCCCTCCAATTTTACTTTTCTTTGTCAAAATTATGTGACTATTCTGAGTCTCTTAATTTTCTTTTGTAAATTTTAGGACCAGCTTGTGAATTTCTTTGAAAACATTTAGACCTTGCTAATGACTGTTGAATTTGTAGGTGACTTTGGGGAATATTGCCATCTTAATAATAATGTCTTCCAAGAATATTATTCCATTTACTTAGCTCTTTTTAGTTTCTTTTCCTTTTTTTTTTAAAAATTGCACTTTGTTAGTTAAATTTATTACTAAGAATGTTTTTCTTCTAATAAAAATGAATTGCTCACTGACTTTAGTTCACTTGTGGAAATACAGTTGATTTTTCTTTATTGCTTTTGCATCTGTAGAAATCTAATTTTTAAGGATTGTTTATGATTTTCTATAATTTCTTTCTTTCCACCATACTTCCTGTCTATTGTTTTGGCCTAACTGCCCTTTATGGAATCATCGTTTTAATGTCAAAGTAGTAGGAACATTCATCTTTATCTTGTTTCTAGTTTTAGTAGAAGTGTGTTTAGTCCTTCGGTCCAGTGTCATTTAAGAAAATGTTAACTGTAGTTAACTTTCATCCACTTGAGGAAGTTAATCTTAGTTTGCTGGGTGAACTTAAATTGTGAATGTTCAATTGTGTCACATTTCCTGATAAATGAAATGATCATGTGATTTAATTTTTTTCATTGTCTTAAAATTGTATTATATTAATTGATAGTCTAATGTTAAATCCAGTTTGAATTCTTGTCCTAATTCCACTTTTTCATTATTTATGATCTTTTTAAAAAGTTGTTAGCTTAATTTTAGTACAGCATTGTTGCAGTTTTTCCTTCAGCTTTTGTTTTATTTGCATTTTGCACTACATAATGATTATAAAATTCCTCATGGGAGGTTAGTGCATGTGCAGTACTGAACAAATCTCAACACTCTCACCCCTTCCTCTTCCCTCTCTCCACTGTCCCTGCATCTCTTGGTTCTCTTCCCTTTTGCAAAGATCTATATGCCTATTTCCTTTTATTTTTATCCTTTTATTTTATCCTTTTATTTTATTTTTCTCTCTGCCTATAATTTTATGACCTTTGGTGTTACACTTGGTTTTAAAAACAAGGGCATATGCCTAATAGAATGATTCTGGAAGTCTTTCCTCCACTACCTTCTGGAAAATTTTATGAAAGATTAGTTTCAATTTCTCTTTGAATATTTGGTCAGTTCATTGGTGAAACTATTGAGGCAAGGCTTTTCTTTGTGGAGAGTGTTTTATTTACTATTTCAAGCTCTTTAAATGTGATAAACTCATTAGATTTTCTATTTTTTCTTAAATCTGTGTTGATTGTTTGTGTCTTTTTAGGAATTCATTCAGTTTATGTAAGTTGTCTAGTTTGTTGAAATACAGCAGTTCGTAGTATTTTCTTACAGTTATCACTTTGCTATTTCTGCAGTGTTGCTGATCCTACTGCATCCTTTGCCTTAAAGTTATGGATTTGAGTGCTGTCTCTCTTCAACAATTGCTAAAAGCTTTTTTCATTTTTTTGAACGTTTCAAAAAACCAATTTTTCATTGATTTTTTTCACAATTTTCTACTCTATTTCATTTATTTTTGCTTCATGAATTATATTAATTATAATTTTCTATTTAAATTTAATTTTTTCTGGTTTGTTAAGATGAAAGATGAGGTTGTTTATTTAAGATCCATTTGCATTTCTAATGTAGCACTGGCAGTTGGATTCTGTGGTACGGAGTCATAATTTCAATCCTTTAGGAGGTTGAGGCAAGAGCCCCTCCCCCCAGTTCAATCCCAAACTGGACAAATCATCCACTTATCAAGAACTTGCCTCAAAATATCTAAGTATAAAAAGTAAAAATGGTCCAGGGACACGGCTCTGTGGGGAGGATCTGGGTTCAATCCCTAGTACTTCAAAAACAAACAAATAAACAAACAAACAAACAAAATGGAACAAACAAACAATAGAAAACCCATCTAATGCTCCTTTAGCTCTATAGCTACATTTGACTTGTGTTCTCTTTCCTCACTCTTTGAATGATTACAAAGGAAGAAAAAAACCTCAAAAGACAAATTGCTTCTTTTATCTCCTCTACTCATCAAGGACATTGGCCTCAATGATATCATACAGCATGTTCTGGAAGTCTTCCTGATTAGAAGACAGCTACGGCTGCATTTGCCTGAAAATTTATAGCCAATAAGAAATTGATACTCTTATATTTCTCTTTCTTCCTTGTCTATCTGATCTTTGTTTTCCTATTTTTTTTTTTGCTGCAATCGACCTCTCCAATAAATATTATTCCACATGTGCTTCCTTGGGATTTGTGTTCTGGGAGACCAAGGCTAAGATGGTAAACACGATTTGCACATCTGCTAATGCTGCTTACATTTTTGGTCACTAAGTGGATAAGAAACTTGAATATCATCATAGATCTGGAACTTTTATTCAATGCCCAAATCTAATCAGAAAATTGGAATTATTTATTTAACAATATTAATGCAGCTGGATATCATCTTCTACATTCCTATCAGTGCTACCCGGGTTTACTTGTATCTCCTGTTTCATCTTGACTCAGCAGTTTTGTTAGATTTCTAACCAAGGTGTTTCCACCAGTGTCTGCCTTTCAAAGGCTGCAATAATGATTTTTTTAATTTAAAAAGGAAAAAAGACAATAAAAACAATGATACAGAATTTCAAAGCAAGATAATAGGAAACTAGCGATAGTTAATATATTGCATATTGTTATCTTCAAAGCAGCTGCTCAGATTGTAAGAGATAGGCATGCACAATTGATCAAACAATATAAGCACATTTTTTAATAAATAGTTGATTTTCTAAATGATATACTTTATATCTTACAGTACTTTCCTATCTTTTAAGGTAAGTTCTATATCAAAATAAAAGTTGTATTACATATGCATTTAACTTGTGTGACTCTGATTTATGTAATTTTGTGGCGTAAAAATTACAAGTGATGCTTGTAATTTTCTGATTAATTTGGGCATTGAATAAAAGGTCCAGATTTGTGATGATATTCCATTTTTCCATCCATTTAGTGACCAATTACATTTCTCTAAATGTGTTGCAAGTGTTAACAAATTCTTGTATTCCCACTTAACTATATTTTGCTTAGAATTTCTTCCCTGAAGTTACCAGGTCAATCCTCATTCACCTTTTAAGGCTTACAAATATCCCAAATTCTGAACTTGGCTTTTCTGTCTCTCTTATTCTGAAGCTGCTCTTCTCTGTGACCTCTTAGTATGGGCATAGCTACCTTGTGACATTGTGTACACTTGTTCCTGTCCTTAAACTGTAAGATTCTTGAAGGCAGAGACTCCGTCCCACCTTCCTCTGTGTGTTCTGAGTGTAAGAAATACTTGACAAAAGGATCACTAAAATATTTATTGAATTAAATTGATCTTTGGCTATAAAAAACACCCTACTGTAGAAAATTGACTCTAGTTATTTATTATAAAATTGCAGCCCTCGAGCATATAGAATAAAGGCACATTTGTGGTCATTAGATAAAATAGATAAATCTGTAAATATATATCCCAGAATATTGTCATATTTCTCATGGCTTTTAAGGGGAAAATTGCTTAAAAATAGAAGTCAAAATAATGGAGACATGTTCCACCATTTGGATTCCATTTGTGCTTTGGTAGTTGAAAATAAACCACTGGAAAAAATGGTAGTAATGATAATAAAATCATTGAGCCTAAAATGATTTGGGTGTATGATTGCAGATGCCATGGGGCCTTTTTCTCCTATGATATGTGTTAACGAAAAATACTTTCCTATGCTGCATAGTTTACTTTAGAATTTTTTTGAAAGTATAAGGAAGCTTACGATGACTGATGTATAAAGAAAAGAAATGATGGGCAAATTTTAATGACTGATAAAATTATTCATAGCATATTCTATGTCCTCTGAGTTCAAAATTTTAGCACATTTTACAAACTATTAGGCAAGATTAGAGGATCAGAGAATACTTTTAAAATAAACATATCTTCTTACTTTTTACATTTTTTTATCCCTGTAAGTACAACTATGGGATTTAAGAATGCATTACAATCACTTTATAGCTATGTAAATACTCTAGGTTAAATCATCCAAATAGTATATGTCTCAACTACTTAATATAACATTTCTGCTGTTTATTCCTGTGGAATATACAATGGGGTAAATATTAACCCAATTCTTTATTGCTACAGGTAACAATAAATTGGTATTTGTTTCAAGTAAGATGGTTGTTAAGAAAAAAGTTGCGATTTATAGAAGAAGGACTTTTGTAACAGAATACTTTAATTCTGTATGTTAAACTTTACATGCAAAAAAGTCACATTTAAATTTTGGGGTAATGCTGGGAAAGCAGCTTGAGTGGAGATTTAAAATGAAATCTTTCCTCTTCTCCTTACTGGTTAGGAATTCGTAAGTTAAGAAAAACATGCCAGTGTAAAAAGATCACCTTTTAACTGTACCTTGTATTCTCTATTTCCTATGCATATTTTTTGTGTATGTACATATATGTGTGAATATGTGTATACATATATACATGTGAATGTGGGGGTATGTTTTATAGCTAATGATATATTTTGCAGAGTTGTAGAGAGTATGTTGCTAGAACAAATAAGTTGTTAGAGGGACCAGAGAAAGAACCACATTAGAATGGTGATGAGAGAAACAATTTGGAGAAAACCGTAACAGGCAGTGGAGTTTGGAGTTGAGGTCTGAGTCTGCCTCCCTGCCTCCCAGTGGAATTATCAGTAAAGTAAAGACCAGAAGGGAGTGAATTGTTAATGATATTTGTGAAAAATATGGAATTCTATTTCACTGTTAATATAGGTATAGACAGGAGAAGCATCTGCTAAATTGGTTCTCAGGGTTAAGTAAATTGGTTTACATGTTCATTTATTGCCTGCTGAAGGTGTGCTCTGCTCCAGGGTTTTACTACTCAGCCGTCTGTATGTTGATGAGACAGACACCACCTCAGACCTCAATGGGCTCCCCACCTGGGCCCAGCTGTGGAAATCTTTAGTGTAGAAACTGATTGCAAAGGAGAATGAGAACAAATAATGTCATAAGCACATGTGTCCTGGGCTCACAGTTGAGACACATATCTGTATGTTGGGATATTTCTCAATTCTTAGGGGAAAAAAGGCTAAGAATCCCTAAATCAGAATCCTTCTTTAAAGTCTTGAATAAAATCATTGTATGTGCGTATGTATGTGTCTTAGTTACTTTTCTTGTTGCTAAGACAAAATACCCAACACCGAAAGTAAAAGGAGGAAAGGCTTATTCAGCTTACAGTTTGTAGAGGTTTCTGTCCACAGTTGGCTGACTTCAAGGTAGAGTAGCATATGACAGAGGTGTGTCACAGAGGAGAAGAGTCCATGCTACCTACAAAGTACTAAAAGCAACAAGAGAGGGAAAGCCAACCCTTTTTCTGTCTCTTATATTGTATCCAGTCTACTGGGATTCAGATGGTGATAATCCAATTAGTGTACTGATTTAGTCATCACCTACCCTTCATCCTAGTACCCTTAATCATAGCATTGCACCCTGAATCAATAACATACTCTAGATTCAGCCACCTCTGAAAAAGCCCCACCTATGGCTGCATGAGGCTTTGGGGGAAATAGACACAAACTGTCACATCCCACCTTTGACTTGCCAAAGAGTCATATAAATTTCTTTGTGCAAAAGGCATTTAGTCCATCTCTAAAAGTTGCCAAATCCTAGCAGTTTTTTCATTGCTGAAAAGTCTAAGACCCAAGTAATTCTGAAATTGAAGAAAGCCTCTTAGTTTTTAGCCTTTTTACTAGAGAAAAGAAAGTTAAATACTTCCAACATGCAGTGGCACAAAGTAAACATTACCATTCCAAAAGATACAAATAGGGAGATATAAATGAATAGGACCAATGCAAGTCCAAAATCCATCAAGATAAATATTAAGTGGTGTATTTCCATGCGTAGTATCTGAGGCAATCTGTGGGAAGAGGTGAACCTCAAAGGGCCTGGGTGGCCCCCATGGCATTGCTGGCTCCCATGGCTTCTCTCTTGGAAGACTCTGCTCCCACCTTGCAGGTTTCCTGGGGTGACCCACATTCCTGGCTTCTCCAATCTTATGAGGTCTCTACTGCACCTTTAGCTGCACACCACTCACAGCTTCACACACTGCCCTGTCAGGGGCACACTACCTGGCCTCCCAGATCTACTTCTGAAATCTGGGTGGACGCTTTCCTGATTCCACAACTCTTGCATTCTGCATGTACCTAATACCAGGACCATGTGGATGATGTTAAGATCTACTGCCAGCTTGAACCAGGCCTCTTTCTCACTTGGCTATAGAGATCCAATAAATGTGAACCAAATCCTGAGGAACAAGTCTGCTGCACCAACTTTCTAGAACACTGTGCTCTGGAGCTCTCTTCTCAAAGCAAAGTCTTTCACTTGCAATGTTGAAACTGCAAAGGGTGGAATCCTTCTGCTTCTTGCGATTCCCTTAGGCCATGTTTTCAGTTGTTTTCTTCTGAAATAGTTGACTTTTTCTTGCTAGTCTCTTCAGCGAGCAATTTCTCCTCTGTTTCATGTTTGCAGGTCACAACTTGACTGGAGGTTCCTTTCTGGCCAAAATTCTTTCTTGAATCATTTTTGCTGTTCTTGATTCTCAACATAAATCCGGATGAAAGATCCCGAAAGTAGCCATGCCACTGACTCAATTTTAGATTGTTTTGAAATTTCTTCTGCCAGATTAATTAGTTCATCACTATTAATTTTAGTTTTAATAAAGTTCTTTGGACATGAGAAAAATGCAGGCAATCTTTCTGCCAATCTATAACCCATGTTGGCTGGAGTCCAACATATAATGTGGTCCTTGCCAGCAGAAACTTCATGAGTCTGGTCTTTACTGGCATAATTTCTGTCAGCTTTCTGGTCTTCTGAGCTCTGACCAGAATCTTCCATCAAATACAGCCTAAGGCATTCTTGCTCTACTTTTTCAGTTGGCGTCTCCAAACCTTTCCAAAATTTTTCCATTCCCACAAACAAGCTTCAATGGCTCCTCAACCATATGATCAGACACAGTCACAGCAATGACCTCACTTCTCCATTGTCTTAGTTACTTTTCTCATTGCTGAGAGAAAATACCCGACACCTAAAGTTAAAGGAGGAAAGGCTTATTTAGCTCTGAGTTTACAGATGTTTCAGGCTATAGCTGACTGACTCTAAGGCAGAACAGTACATGGCAAAGGGGCATCAAGGAGAAAACAGTTGATGGTACTCATGCCCCCAAAGCAACAAGAGAGTGGAGGATAAACCTCTTTCTGTCCCCTATATTGTATCCAACCTACTGGGATTGGGGCAGTATCAATTGAATCAGTGTATTCATTTAGCAGTCACCCACCCTTAATCCTAGTATCCTTAATCCTAGCGTTGCACCATGAATCAATAACACACTCCGAATTGAGTCTCCTCTGAAGAAGCCCCTCCCATGTCTACATGAGGCTTGGGGGGACATCTAGATACAAACCATAGCAATATGTCAATTTATAAATTATTTATTTTTCAGTCATAGAAGCAAGTCATGAAAAAAAACACGGCCATTCCTGTTAGCTGTTTATAATTCTCACTTTCTCTAAGCTGTCAACATACAGGTAGTAGCACACAGGCAAAATTAAATTATTTCACCAATCTGTTTTATTTCCTGCAAAACAAAGGAAGTATAAGCTATGAAACTTGTGATTATTATACATTTAGAGCAGCTAGTCAATGCCTGGTAGTACCTTGAACACATTTGAAAAATGAAAGTTATCAGGGAGATTTGCTACACTTCTAATAAGTGCATGCTGTAGATTTTAATACGAGGTACAATATTTATGGTGCATCTCAAGCTTATTTTTCAAATACAAACTAAAACAGCTCAGACAATGTGTATTACATTGTTCTTTGCCTTTGGTAAATATAGAGTAAAACAGCAAAGTATAAAAGCAAAAGTCATAGAGCACTATTGGCCCATGTACATTAAAAAATCTGTAGTAACATTGATAGAGTTTTTATGGACAAAAGGTTTTATAATACAAACAAAGACAAAATGATATCATATTGGGTGGTAATTTATGTATAAGTAATTATACTCTGTGAAGTTTTACAGCCCATTTACACATTTTATGTATTAATTTGATTTCTAAATGCTGACTTAAATAAACTGGCTGTATAATATGTTGGCATTTTTCTAACCTCTGCATTCATTCTGAATTAATGTACTCCAGAAATGCATTTGGAGGACATGAATGCATTTTCATTTCAAACATATTTTAATTGGTTCTAATAATTAAAAATAATGGGTACCACCAACTATAAAAAGTCTATCTTTCATTTTTGTCATTGTTGTTTTAATTAAATGACCTTTCCAAATTTATTACAAGCATTTCTTTTTCTTCCCAGGATAGCCTTACATTTGCTGTGCAGCCTTGGCTGGCCTTGAACTTGAGGCTCTCCTCCTACCTCAGCCTGCTGAGTGCTGGGATTACAGCTATGTGCTACCATGACTGGCCTGTATACTTAACGATTTCTGTGATAACTGGTAGACAACATCCTTTGGTATTCATGACCTCTTGTGAAAAAAAGAAGCAAATTCATAATCATCGTCTAATGCAAACTTTGGAAATGAGGCTGGTAGTTCAGAAATACATGGGCCTAGTTATTGTTTTTTTTTTTTTTTTATTTACTCTTCTGGAATCACCACAACCAATATGGTTAGATATTGAACTTATTCTAAGCCACCTGTCCTGACATGTAACTGGTAAGAAAGACAGTCTATCATTCTTTCATTTCAGAAATTATTATTGCAACTTCCCAGTCAAATCATTCCTTTTTATGGAGTGCCATACTTTGCAGATGTCACTGCTGGCTTGTCATGTTCATGTTTCTCCCTGTGGTTCTCTCTGAAGTGTATCTTGTTTAATTAGCTATTTGCCCATGTATCATCTACCATAAAAACTGTGTTAAGTAAAATTGCTGTAACTTCCCCAGTTGCCAAATACAATTTTCCAGCCAGTGTTCATTGAGACTCTATTATTTCCCCTAAGCATGGTTGCTTCAGTGATCAGAAAAGACCTGAGTTCAGCTACATTGCTATTGGTTTCCACTGTGTATGCCCCTGTGGGACTTTAGAGTAGATGCTCAAACTCAGTTGCAAAATTTTAATGCAAAATCTAAAACACTCCTAGAAATTTACATCAAAGAAAAAATTGTACAGCTGTGTGGTTATCTTAATAAATCATCACACGTGTATGATCAATTGAGCTGTTTATATTTATGAAGAACTGAAGATTATCCTAATCATTTAATAACAGATGAGCAAATAGAATAGTGACAATAGTATGATGCAAAACAATGTGTTAAACTATGTACATTTATTGAAATAGAAAAATTTTCATTGATTCAAAACTTACTATAAAACAATATGTAAAGAAGCAACTTATATTGATAAAAAGTAAACACCCAAATATGTATGCACAAACAATGAAATGAAACAATAGGGTACCACTTGAAATATTAGAATTATAAGCAAATTTTACTTGTAGCTAGTTTGCTACGCTCTTATTTTTTTTTTACCATGCACATTCATTACCTGAGTGATACTAATTTGTATAATGCTTGAGAATTCTAATCATGTCCATATTTTTCTCTCTTAAAATACTTTCTTCCTAACCCACTTTAGCTAGCAACAAAATACATTCTCCCTGACCCTTTTTAGCTGGCACCTCTTTTCCACTTTCTTGATTTAGACCTAAACCTCTTAAAATATTCATCTGTATTTTTGCATCAATTTTTCACTTTGAAATCATTTCTCAATCTTTTCTCATTGGGTTTTATCATTCATCCCTGCTTTGAAGTTTTCTCAGAACACAATTAATAAATACTTGTTGCTAAATCTTAGTTTTGAAAGTCCCATATCTCTTGAACTCATCACACTCTTGATTTTCTCTTCTCCAAGTAGACACTTTGATGACATTCTGAGATTTAACACTAGAGCATGTGTGAAATGCTAATTACTTTTTAAATTTTCTCTTTCCAACTGAACTGTAAACTCCATGAAAACAGTATACAACCAATATTATTCATAATCCCGGGTACAATGTCTCATGTATAATAGGTAGCCAAATTTGCATCAAGTAAACCTGATGAACAGAAAAGTAATATATTTATTAAAGAGCACTTGAACATCCTGACATTTTACTTTGCCACCAATATTATATTTTAGTTGCAGGAACCTAAATAATTTTAATGTTATCCTTGATTACACAAAGCCCTTATTGCTCAACTTTTGGAGAGGAAAAAATATAAAGTGTTCAGAGCTTTATGCTGAAAATTGGGCACAATGAAGTCTAGTTAAAATATAACTTAGTGAAAATAGGAAACCAAACCTGAGAACATAAATGCCAGTTTTCCAAACTTACCAGTAGAATCAGCAAACAGCCTCATAGTTTAGTTTCCCTGTTTTATCCCTAACCTACAGTTTGATGAATCAAATTCATTCTTTAAATTTAACCCACACATCAGCAGATCGGTAAACAAGAACAGAAGTACACAGGTGCTGGGATTTATGAAAATAGATGACACTAAAAACACACAGTTGCAAAGAATGTAATTAAAACTGGATGCTTCAGTTTACCAGTTGTATCTATTATTTTCAATTAGGAGTTGTGATCTTATTTAAACCGAGTTCTGAGATTCCCTTTCACTCAGGTCAATGAGCGAGCAGCATTTGGCTCCCGAAAGCAGAATGTAGTCCTCACTTCTTTCCCTCATATCCTTTCTGGGCTTCATGTTTGGAATTAAAAACAAAAACAAGAACAAAAACAAAAACAAATAAACAAAAAGACACGTCCACTTGACACAGGCCGATTCTGACTATATGTTTAGCTGCTGCAGAGGGGGAAATTCCTCTTTTTGATGTGAATGCAAAGTGGTTTCTAAGTGCAAAAGGAATAGTGGTTTCTTGTCTCCCATATGATATGTGGGCTTGAAATGATGACCTTGCAGTGTCTCTTAATAAGTTTCTCAAACAAGCATTTGAAGTGAAAAGAAAATTGCATTTTGGCTTTCTTCAAGATTCTAGCAATTTGTTTTGTGGTGCGAAGTATATGGGGCAAAATGCTGTGAATAATAGGACTCTTCATTCAAGATGAGAACAGCAGTATAGTTTTGTTCACTCACTGTACTTCCTTCTGCCCCTTATATGGCTAAGAAAATCTTTATTTATTAGGCATGGAATTCCTAAAAATAATGCCCAATTCAATATTACTTGCAAATAAAAGGAGCATATGTAATTCTCTCCTCGTTGTACATAGGAGAAAGATGTACCACACTGGAAGCTAATTTACATCAAAATAACTGTGGACTTACCCTTGTAAACCAAATAATCACCATGTTTGAAGCATCAGAGAAATTTGTTGTATTATTGTAAGCAGTTTTGATCAAAAAATCATCAGGCAAAAGGGGACTCAATTCACTTAACTTCTTGTTAATTTAGATTACTGATAGACAATGCCAACAAAGTAATTCACTTGGTTAATAACAGCAGTCAACTCAATTTTTTTCTGAGTGACGCAATTGTTCTGCAAGTTTGCTTTAATACAGATGACACTGGATCTTCTATCCAGAGGCCTGTGACACAGATTTTTATACACTCTTGTCAAGGAGAAAGACAGGACAAACTTCGGTTGTTTGGCAGTTTGCTTTATGTTAGTCATTGTACCAGATAAAAGGGTAAACCCAAGTGTGTCTTCTTCTTTCCCATTGCTAAACCCATGCTCTTTGGACTTAAGATCATAGCAATGATAAAGCATAGGAAAGAGCATGAAAACATATTTAACATGGAACTGGAGATGGGGACATAGTAGAAAATGAGAGCTTTCATATAAATGATTTCATTTTGGTATGTGTCAGACTCTAACACGGGTCCAAGTCAATGGGTCAGGGCCTTCCACAGGAGACGGTGAACCAGATGTGGAGGGCTGATTTTTTTTTTAATTTGAAAGACAATAAAACAAAAGGGGGCAGTACAGAGCAGATCAGAACAGGACAACATAGGCAACACGTGGAGGGCTGATGTTAAAAGGAGGAAAGCAAAGTGATGCTTAGCATTTGTAGCTAAACAAACTGGTTCTGTGCCTGCCTTCTTTTCTTGTCAATCACTATATTATTGTTACTGTCAATTTTTAACTTTCTGTGAGATTCAAGGGTTTGTTTTTCTATTCTGTTCTTTTTTGTTTGTTTGTTTGTTTCTATTCTGTTCTTTTTAATGAACACCATACTTTGCCTAAGGACACTAGGCTGCTTTAAAATTTTTTAATTCTCCTCTCTATGTTGACTTTGTTCCAGGGTCATCTATTCTTTTCTTGATTTTGGTCTGTATTTTGACTTTAGAGGTTTTCCTCCACTGTATGTGTTATGGTTTGTGTCTAGATGCTCCTCCTAAGGCTCATGCGGTCATAGATAGGGTTTTTCAGAGCTGGCTGGGTCTAGGGTTTGTGATGCTAGGATTGAAGGTGCCTCATCTTGGGTGTGAGTGCTACCAGTCCTAGGGCAGGTAGCCTGCGTGGAGTGTAAGGGACAGGAAGGCTGCTGCAGTTCATGCTGCTTGCTTCCTCCCTCACTGCTTGCTGCCCTGTGCTTGCCTGCTCAGCCATGTGCCCCTTCTCCTCTGTGACACCCCTCTTCTTCGCCATCCTGCCTTAGAGTCAGCTGACCATGGACTCAAACCTCTATACCCTGTGACCCGAAATAAACTTTTCCTCCTTTAACTTTGGGTATTTTGTCTCAGCAATGAGAAAAGTAACCAAGACAGTATGTTTATCTGTGACCCATGATACGTAGTTATTTTAGGAAAACATCTGAAAACCCGATTGAAAATTTTACAGAAGGTCACAGGGATGAGACCATTTATTATGTGGATAAATAATTTTATTTAAAGAACTATTAGATGACGATTTTTTTTTATTGGAAGGCATCCCTACAATTAAATATGTATAGAAATATAACTTAGGGCCTTGTGCACAGAGAATAATTTTAATATAATTCTTTGAGAGGTTTTAATGGTATAATAGTGTATTAATTTTTAAGCTTAATAAAGGTAATAGTGTAATAGTTTTAAGAATTATGTACATTGACTTTGAGAAATGTCTTTGCTACCAGTATGGTATCTCTTTTTTTATGTTCTCAAACATACAAACATCTCTATGAAATAAATTTTATTATTTCATAGTAGTCACTTTGCAATAGGAAAATGAATTAGGAAGACAGGAGTAAGTGTGTGAATGCGATAATGTTCACTTTTAGTCCTCAATTGTATGATTCAGATATTTTCAGGGTCTCTGAGGTTTTTTTGAGTTTAACTGAGCTTAGCTTTTCCACTGCATTTTCCTTGTCTCTTTATTCCCCTGTCACATTGGGTATCTGCTTTCTTCTGAGTCATTTACTGCTTATCTGTCTCCTTTTGATGTCTGATAACACAGACAGGCATCTCACAGCAAACTTACTTCCTTTTCTTCCCACACAGAGGTAGATTTTGTCCCCTGACTGAGTCTGCCTCTGCCTCACAGCTATGTGACTGAGTTCTGATAATGAAATAAGGAGGTGATAAGTGCCTTGTTCAGGCATGGTTCATAGTAGTTTTTGCCTACGGTTTTATCCTCTTTCACTCATTCTTCTGCAGTCCCTTTGGAAACCATATAATAAAAACAGGGGCATGCTATAGTCTTAATTGTGTCCTTCCAAACTGAAATATGTTTAAGCTGTTACTGATGATATAACTCTTTTCAGGCATAAGCCTTTAACATATGAGGAAAGTGAAGTGAAATCATAAGGATAATACTGCTACAGGCAGCTGAGTTAGTTAGAAATATTATAGGCAGTCAGACAGGGCTGGACTCTCAGAGGAGCCAGTGCAGAAGCCCAGATGCCTTGTACCATTGGAGGAGACAGACACCTCTGCTGTGGGCTGGACTTCAAGATAAAAGGCAAAACAAATACAACCATAAGGACTGATATTGTAAATGGTATGGATCACCTTGAGAAAGCCAGGAGTCACCATCCCAACCCCCTACAGGAAGCCTCACTGCTCTTTAAGCATGCTTACTTGCTATGTGACTCGCTTTCCCATTTGCCCCTGATTTGATCAATTTTACCTGGACAGTTAATTTTATTGGTTGGAAATAGTACTGTCCCACCCACCTTTCTTACCAGTTCCAATGTTTCCCTCATCTTGGACCCATCTCTTCTTGTGGTTTTCCTCTATAAAAGTCCCTAGAAAAGACAGAGTCTATGGTAACCCACTTGGGACCCCTTCTGTCTTTCCCAGACAGCACCTTTCTTTCTCTCAATAAATATGTTCTGCTTTTAACCTCTGCTGTTTCTAAAATATATTCTTCGATTTTAGAGAACACAAACTCATACTGGACATCTAGTAAGTTGGGAGTTTCATTCACCTATATTAGTACCTTAATCTACTGAGTTTAGTGTTCTTATGAGGAGAGGCACCAAAGAGATCTCATGCTATGCTGTGTGAGGAGGACACAGAAAAAAGACGGCCCCTGGAAGCTAAAGAGAAAGACTTTAACACAGGCTGAATAACCATGTGGGCCCTTGCTGCGTAACCCCCAGCCTCCACAACTTTGAGAAAACAAATTCCTGTTTTTATTTCTACTATTTAAGGCAGGCTGTCTGTGGTATTATGTTATAGCTGGATGAGCTGTGATGGAAGATACTGTTTTTTGAAGGGATTTTTTTTTAACACTGTGTCCTAACTTACAACTTATGTTGTCTGCTAGAAGAATTGATCTAATTAGAACATACATATGTAAACCATGAATGGTGTTGTTTGCTTTTAAATATCAGTAAGGAAAACCAACTATGGGGTTCTAAGATCTACGAATCTGGTTCACATGAATGAAATTCCTTGGACATGACAGAATAGGACCTGAGGTGAGGTCAGTATTTCCCCTATTTTCTGTTTGTGATAGTCTAGACATTTAAGTTAGCTGAGGCATTTGCTCTGGGAGTGTTTGTCTTCCATTGAGCTTAGTGGAAACTAACCATAAGGCTTCTGATCCTCAGGTATGTTCTCCAGTCTAAGCTTACTGCAGCTTTAAAAAGCATATTTTAATTTCTTTTTTAGCTTTTTATTTATTTATGATTTTCCTTTTTAGTAGCACCGAGTATTGAGTGCAGGGCTTCATACATGCTAAGCAAGTGTAATATACCCCAGTCTCCTTTTTTGAGCTTTCTGTATTTTATCTTCAATAGACAAAACCTACAGGCAAGAAAAAATGACAATCTCCCAAACTTTGGTAAGACAATTAGACTTTTGCCAGTGGTCAGTGTCATATGCTAAATTCCTGGTAATAAATTCACCAAATTCAGATTCCTGATGGGATAAATCTTTCAGATTTTAAAAAAGAGAAGTCTTTCAGTGGGTAAATATATAATTAGTTTTAAAGTCAATGAAAGTATACAGAGTTCCTGTTGTTTACCAAAGTGAGGGATATAATACTAGAGAAAGTGATGAACCACACAACTATCACTTTTCTACTTAATCATTTGACTCTTAGGGAGAAGCTTTTATATATTTGAATCTTTAGACATGGGTAATCTCCCGTGAATATTGGTGTAGGGAGGCAGCTTTCTTTTTATTGCACTGATTCACTATGCAAAAATAGAAAACAAAGAAACAAATAAAAGCAAAACACCCAGATTTCTAGCTAAGGAGAAACTAATTGTTGAAAGAGCAATACCATTTTCACTGCCAGTGTTATATTAGGACACCAGAAAAAATGGCAGACAAATTAAACAAACATGGATCCCACTAATTCATCTATAAGGTACTATCCATGGAACTCCACTGTGAAATCTCTTCAAAGTACATTTGCATTACACAGCCTGGGAAGATGGAGCATAGGATCTAGGTTAGACTTGAGAAATTAAGAAAAGCAGTGGGAAGCATTTACAAAGAAGCAAGAGCTATTATTACTGTGTTTCATCATTGTAGAAAGGAAGGAACATTCAAGGAAGATGAAAACAAGAGAAGTGATGGAGTAGGCATTGGAGATGGTAGTTGTAATGCAGATAACATTGAATGATAGTGCCACTGTGCTGGGAATAAAGTTGTCAGTTGTGGAAGGTTCTGATAAAAGCATACTTTCTTGTGAGATGGTAGGACAAGGAGGTGAGTTACGTTTAAAATGAGGGAAATTAAATCAACTTGAAGCAGAGATTACTGTATATTCGTGTTTACTGATGCATTATTCACCATAACTAAGACATGGGTCAACCCAGATGCCATCGATGGATAAATAGATAAAGAAAATTCAGTATATAAATTCATAATGGAATATTTATCTGGTCATAGAAGAGAAGAAATTTTTCCATTGATAGTGAAATAGATAAAACTTGAAAATATTATGTTGAGTAAAATTAGCAAGCTACAGAATGACAAGTAATTCCTATGCATTATTTTTTCATGGAAACTAAAAAAAAATAATCGTCTGAATGGAGACTACTGAAACGCAGGTTGAGAAGGGTTAGAGAGAAAATGGCTAAAGGAAGGCTGGCTTTGATTAGTGCAGCCTGCAGGCAAGTGTTTAAATATCACCTGGTCCCATCCCATTACCATCTGCAACTAATGCATATTAATCAAAAATAAAGTATTTTTAGAAAAACTATAAAAGTGCATATGAACTTACATCATTCTGTAGTATTTTCAGGAAATAAACATTGTAAGTATTAAACCCTTTGGTAAACTAATTGCTATTATTATTTTTGAACTACTCCTTAAATAAACTCTTGCTAAGAGAGTAGGTGTTAAATGAAGGTGTCAAAGTGCTACACCCAGTATGATGTGAATTAATGGCATAGAAGATGATATTTAAAGTGTCTTGCTGAAGATTTGTTGTTTCATGGCAAGATTTAGCATTGCACCATGTTTGCAATTGATTTTCTTTCAGGAAATCTTGTTTCTCAAATCAGTAATGTGAGTGAGTGTGTGGTGCCACTTTTATAATGTATAAAATTCCTGCTTCCATTCTTCAAATGGCACACAAAAGGTAAAAATAAACAACGGATTACTCCTGACATTTTTGACTCCATTTTTTTTTTTTGCTCTAAGTATAAGTTACCAAGGGAAAAATACCTCAAACTAGAGCTTAGCATCTTTACTTTTTCTTCTGTTTATGTTTTTCCTGGGGAACAGTTAAGTGATTCAACCACCATTGGACTGTGGTCAACATACACAAAGAAGTCCAAGGCAACCTTGAGACTGAGCAGCTCCTAAAGCTCTTTATCCTCCAATAGCATACTCAGATGAAGACCACATGCTAATATTGGCTACGGCATCTACGATCTGGGCACTGATGTGTTTCAGTTCAACCTTTACACAAAAGCTTGTAATATATGTATTAAGAGAACCCTAACATTCCTTTTGAGAAAAGAGATTTAAATTGGCTATTAAGATCATAGACACGGTGTATACTTTCTGTTCTATTAAAGGTATTTCTGTATTCTTCCTTCTGCATTCTAAATGGACTTTCATAAAAAGACATGCACAGATTAGAATTACAATACACAGCACTGAGAGGTCTTTTGTAATGGCTATCTCGACCTCTCTAGGACCTAGTTTTATTTTCATGGATTCTCAAAGGAATTTACTATATTCTTGCTTATCTATTATATACAATCATTTTATAGCCTTAAGATTTATTCAGAGGTTATAGCCAAAATATTTAACAATCAGTGAAGCTCTACTCTAAAAAAGCAACCACGGAGATTGGAAGCCAACTGTGAACAATGTTTGAGGCCTCACCACGGTCACAGGCTGAACGTCAGTCTTCAGTTATATTCTCTTGGTTGTTTCTGGGTAATGGAGAGCAGCCACAGCACAGTGATGAATTTTGCAGGAAAGCCTATATGTCTGGTAAATGCCCACCTCCCCACTGTGAAAGAGCCTGTACTTTCTGTCACAAAAATATCGAGACTTTATAAAGCAAACAAAGTAAAACAAGGTCATTGAACCTGAACCTTAAGTGAAACTTCCTAAGTTGCGGCC
>PVJX010013155.1:0-48184 GCA_004027295.1 Dolichotis patagonum
TATTGTTATTGCTGCTTGCGGGGCCTCATCAGAGCAGGGGAGGACAGTTCTCAAGTGAAGAGGTGCTCCTGTGGGCCTGGCAGTGGCCCCCTTTCCTGTTTAGAAAGCCTTGCTTCTACTCTGCCCTCTCTCCTGTTGCTTGTGTGGGGGTCACTCACATTTCCACCTTCCTCGCTAAGAACACTGGCCTTGTTTTACTTTAAGATTTCATTCTGATGTGGCCAGCACTGCATTAGGACTTTGATAGATGTAGGTAATATAAAGATGAATGTATTAACATTATATATTATGACAACTTCTTTGACCTCAAAGAAATTATTTTAAAGAAATTCAAACATTTAGTGTCTCTAAAGTATTGCAGGCCTGTGTCTACCATGGTCTTGGATATATGTTTGCTTCTGAAGCCTTTGCTAGGAGCACGTTGGTGTTGAGTGTGTTTTTGTTCCAGGAATCTGGGCTTGGAAAATTTTTTCCATTCACAATTGGCCATAATCCTCAACTTCTCCCATTTATTCTGGCCTCTGCCCAAATTATTCAGGACCTTGTGAAGAGATAGCCTCAATCTTACCAGAGATAAAGGCACCAAGCCAGAGGAGTTGGGTAGCACCAAGGACCACTCCCCGGAATCTCAGGTTCCAAATGGCTTTTAGGCAGTTGGCCTGAAACAAGAAAAGCTCCTTTTAGAACAGTATCTACATTCAACAAACATGGCCTAAAAACTCACTTAGGAGTCATTAGTTGAGATAATTTTGTCTGTTCCCCCTGGAAGGATAGAGCAAGTCTTCCTCTTCCTCCTGCTTTCTCACTGTTCTGCCACTAAATGCTTGCACAAATGAACATGGTGACAAGCCAAAGGGCAGAGCTTGTGTCTCGCTTGATAACAAGTATTTATTGAGTAACTACTTTGTGCTGTCATTATTTTTTTTCTTTTTAGGTATAATCTTAGTATCCATGTAAGAAAAATACTAAGCGCACAGATATGGTTATCATTATTATCCAATAACCTTCCTTTTAGAACCGGTGTGTCATGCCCCAGAGCAATAAGAAGTCACAGTTTCACCTAGGAGTTTGTGAGTATTGACTTCGAGAAGTAGGCATGTTTTGTGTGCTTATAAGATGGACCATGACTCAGTTGACCTCTGCAGGACCTTTGATCAAACAATGAGAATAGCATAACATTGTGATTTATGGTGCTTGCTGTTTATTTGCTTGATCCTCCCTTAGTGGGCTATTTGAGCAAGCTGAGCTTTCCTTGGGTGAGTTGCAGCATGAGCAGCTGTTACCACCACATTCTACTCAATACCCTCAAAACCATCACAAGTTCACAGCAGAAATCTTCAAGCCAGGATGGTCCTGACTTCCCTGGGCATTCACAAGCAAGGAGGGGGTTAGTTCAATCTACATGTAGAGCTCAATTTTTACATGCGTATTTTCCTGAAAGCAGTCTGCCTAAAACTGCAGGACTATGTAAGGACCTAAGGGGTACAGCGCCTGACTTCCTTTCGCCATGCCCAAATCTAATTGCCGCTTCCTGTTTTAACTTGTTTGTTTAAACTTTTAAACAAGATTTGGTTTAAGCAAAAGAATCCAAGCCAAGCCACTCTTTCTCATTTTCCTTTTCTTGCTTATTTACTTAAGCTTTTAAATAATGTTTGGTTTGAATAAAATTTCCTCAAAAGAGTCTCCATCACAATAAACAAAACTGAGAAAGAGAGAGAGAGAGAGACAGAAGGACACACAGACACACAGACAGACAGGTGGTGGCGGGAGGAGGAGGTTGTGTTTAAGGCATAGCATGTAAGAAAGGAAAATGTTTGTCAATGTGTGCCCCGTACTTTAATATGATCATACTTCTCTTATTTTTTGGTTCACCAAATACCTCTTATTTTCAAGAGGTACATGAACTTTGAAAATAATGGGGAGTCTTCAAGAAATGCGCATGTACAGTTTTGTAGGGAACTTTAAAAGGCTCATGGATTCACTAATTCTGTCCATATTTAATGGACACCAGGTCCAAATCTGTGTGAATCATAATGCACCCTTGTGACTCAATGGCAGATGATGGGCTTTGTGCAGGTGGATGGAGAACGAGGAGGCCTAGAAACTTTCCTTAAGGGGTAATTTTCCACCGAAACTCCCTGGGGTGGCTGGGCTTATCAGATCTGCCCCTGTCCTGCAGGACAGCCTTCAGGGTAGTGGGGCTGGGAGGCTGAGGAGTTGAGACGAGAGTGATGTGTTATAGCAAGAGGAAATGCCTCTCTGGGAGAAGTAGCCCGGTGCTCTGTAAATCTTAATGCTTTCTGTAACCCTGGCTCAAACCGGAAGTTGCTGGAAAGGAGTCTGAGACAGGGTCACTGGAATAACATCCTGCACCTGTGTAAACCTCCTTACGGTCATGGGTACACTTGCTGTTACTTTCTGAAAGCGCTAAAAGTGACTGCAGGGTGAGCAGAGGGCAGAGAGAAAGCAGGAGTGAGTGTTTGCCCTCAACCTTCCTTTTCAGGGGGAGAGGTACCGAATGCAGCAGGAGTCCCTTAGCTTCCTGACAGCCGCAGAGTTCTGTTCTGTTTGTGACCACATCTGGGTACTCTCAGAGTCAAACAATGCCACTTCTTGACCCTTCGTCCATCTGTCCTGGTCCCTTTGCCCTCTTGCCCATTGCCCTACTGCCCTTGTAAAGTGCTCCTTGAATTTTACCTTGAACTTCCTAATTACCAAGGGATGACTTTCTACCTCTGTCTTCCTTGACCTTTCTGTAGTGCTGCTTGCTTTTGACTACCTCCTTTGACTTGAAAGCTGCCCAAGGTTCTTTTTTTGGTTCTTCTCTAGTGTCCTAGCAATTATTCTGCATCTTCCTCTTAATCGACCTCAGTTTTCTGCCTTCTCTCTCAGAGGTAAGGCTTTCCCTGGATTTTGGTCTTCATGACCCTATTTGATTCTCATTTTTTCTCTTTTCCCTCAGCCTCCTTATTGTCCTCTCTTTGCCAGAGACCCTCAGTCAACATCTCCATATCTGTTGGCTCTCCTGAGCGCAAAGTCCACAACCCAAATGCACAGTAATCATCAGCTGTCGGAGACTCTTAAACACAAGGACTATGAGGTAGACTTGAATTATAGCCATGAGAAAGCAGATGCTTAATGCTTATGAGCATTTTATGGATGAATGGCTGGATGGCTGGACAAATGATGAATGAATGAGTAACAGAATAATGGCATAGAAGATAGAACATGCTAAACAGGAAATATTGGAAAAATAACTGACAATTAGAAGTACCTAAGGTTATACTAAAGATGACATCAGAGTTAAAGCGAATTGTTATTAGGGTATCATAAAAAGCTCTAGCATTCTTGCTGTTTCCTCTCCCCACAAGCAAAGCATCAGATGTGTAGGAAGAACAAGTCTTCAGATCAGATATGTGACATGAGGACTATAGGAAGTGAAATTGGACTGTACATGAGATTCATCCTAAATGAGTAGTTTGAAGGATTTTTTTCACGTATGCGATTATGGAAATTGAACTAACTCAGGGCCTTGAACATGCAAGGCAAGTGCTTCAGCACTTAGCCACATCTCCATTCCTTGTCAAAAAATTTTATTTTGAGACTGGATCTTTTTCAATTGCTCAGCCTGGCCTTGGAGTTGTGAATTAGTGGATTACAGGCATGCATCACCATGTCCAGCCCGGATTTTAACTATTGCCACAAAAGCAGCACCACCACCACCAATAACAACAAACTATATGAGATGAGGGACACTATTTTTCTTCACAGTGGTAAACATTTTACTATCGATATGTATCATATATAGGTAGTGTTTTTTCAATGATTTATTTTAATAAATGTTGGTTGCTTAAGCATCTAAAATCTATCAGGCATTTTTCAGGGGACCAGAATTAAAACACTGAAAACATACATAATTCCTGTCCTCCAAGAAGGTACATTCCATTGAGAGAAAGACAATGAAACAAACACCAACAAACATACAACAGTGCTACTCAAGTAAACATGGAAAGTACAAGATAATGATAATTGTTAGAGAACTATGGTGGGGTTGTTTGATAGAGTGATTTATGTCAGACAGGAGGTCAAGATGCACTGCCTAAGGGGATGGTGTTTAAGCCAGCAGCAGAATGGCCAGAAAAAAACTACCTGGTGAAAAACAGGAGGAAGAACATTAAAGGCAAATGAAAAAGCTAGTTCAAAGGCTTTAACATGGGAGCAAAGAATGGACTGTTCAAAGAACATGAAGACATTAGTGGGACTGGAATGAAATGACGAAGGGAAGAAGAAGACAGGAAGCTTGTTGACAGAGCATTCCAGACACTGGGAGTCAAAACGGGGGGAGATTTTATTCTACGCACAATAGGAAGCTGGGGAGGATTTTAGGACAGATAGTGATGTGGTCTGAATTGGGCTGAAATTTGGGGCATCCTAGAGATTAACTGGAAAAGAATTTTGGGGCCAAATCATTTGAGCTTCAAAAACCAGTCAACAGGAGGGATCCAAGTGCAGAGTTCTGAACAGAGAAGTGACATGACCAGCTCAATCTGACAGTGGGGTTTTTAAAAAAAATGAATTAGAAACAGAAAATTTGAACTTCATAAACAGAAGGCTACTGCAGTGGTCCTAGTGGAAGTTAAAGAAGTCCTGGTTTGTGGAACTTAAGAGGGCAGGTGGTATGAGAGTTTTGGGTGATGTAGAGTATACATCATGTTAGTAGCAAAACCCCAGATGTTACAAGACATACACCTATTCTATTATTAATTCTCTTCAGTTGCTGGGTGGTGGTGATGGTGATGAGGCACCGTTATCAACAGCCCCATTTTCAAGATGCAAAATAAAACACAATGGGAAAAGAGGTTGTCTTGAGGACAAACAGAAAATTACATATAAAGATAGGGGCCGGGACATCATTATTTAGAATCAAAGCATATGCTTAAATTACAGTATCAGTCATCATTCTTTAGGGTAAAAATAGTAGCATCAAAAACAAAGTAACTTATTTAAATCATTTTTTTTGAGAAGCTTGTTAGGCCTTAGTTGAGTTAGGCCCTATGAATACAAAGGATTTATTCTGCAATTAACTTTGTTAAATTTGTTTTGCTTTTTCTATTAATTAGGCACCTATTAGGCAAAGTAATGAATGTAACTGATGAAACCAACATGTACTACCTTTCAGAGTTAGTTCTAGAGCCTTCTCAGTACCACCTGTTATGTAATAAGTCACTTTGACTCTTGAGGATTTGATTAATAAGTTTGTAAACCTCTGAAGATACACATTCTAAGAGCTTCTGAGAAGTTGAAAAAGTGTTAGCCAATCAGGTACATTTTGAAAAACAGGCCATGAAATGAGAAGAACTGAAAGAACAGATAAGATGGGTAAGAGCTGTAAGTGGAAAGGAATCCACACTTATTTCTTGGCCTCCTAAGGCCTTCACAAAGGTCAGCATCATTTAACTGTGACTCTCAATCAAAAGCTTCTCTGAGATTTGACTGAAAAGATCCCATCAGCTAGACCTTAACTTTATGTTCTCAGGTCCTAGAAGTTAACTGAAGTCATTCTCTGAACATAAGTAGAGCTTAAACCAACAGACTGAGCCTGAATCCTAAGAGCCAAATGTGCTTGGAAGGTGAGGGGAGACATCATGCCTGTGAAACACTAAAAACATTCCCAGGGCTAGAGTCCTTGGCACTTTATTGTAAAGTTCCAGCCTAGTCATGCGATGCCAGTAAAAAAAACTGAAGAGCATAAAGCACATTAGATGATACAGCAGGGTTTTCTTTGGTGATTTTTTTTTTTTTTTTTTTTTTTGGTACCGGGGATCGAACTCACAACCTCACGCTTGCCAGGCAGGCGCTTAAGCCACTGAGCTAAATCCCCAGCCTACAGTATCGTTTTCTGAGGAGCTACATGGAGGTCTGTGAACTCCTGTGGTTGTCTATTAAGGGGGATATTTATGTGCATATTCATATTTTAATTTAGGAAGAGGAATCGTGCCTTCAGTCAGAACCCTAAAGAGCTCTATGGTCCAGAACATTTGTATATTTGAAATAGAGGAAGATGCCAAATAGAATGGATAGAAGACAGGAATTAACTGCTCATTCATTTCAGTGGACTAATTCAGGATGACATTGAAAAAGATAAAGCAAAGTAACCCACATTCTTAGGTCATTGTGACTCAAGTTTAGGGCAGGCTCAAACTCTTTCCTCTTATCTTCTTCATTCTCTTATCTCTGTTTTTCCTGACACAGAAAACTCTCACTGTATTTGAAAGGGTGCTACTGTAGAGCAGAAAGAAGAGATAACTCAGCTAGAAGCCTTCCTTTCTTCTGGAGTTCCAAAGAAAGGTGTCCCACACAGAGATCTGTCTGGTTCCTTCCTACACTCAGACAGTAGAAATTTAGATTCTGGGTGTCTTAGTTATTTTCCTTGTTTCTGGGACAAAATATCCAACACCTGCAGTTAAAGGAGGGGTTTATTTTGGCTCACAGTTTGTGGAGGTTTTAGTCTGTAGTTGGCTGGATCTAAAGCAGGGCATCATGGCAGAGGAGAATTGCTCATGGCATAGCAGATGAGAAGCAGAGGGAGGTCAAGCAGGAGCCTGGAAAGGAGACAAATCCTTCCAGGCCATGCCCAGAGCAATCTACCTCTTCTGATGAGATCCCACATCCCAAGAGCAGATCCGCTCACACCCCCCAGATTCCAATCACCTTTAGAAAGCCCCACCTAGGAGTGCACAAGGTTCTTGGGGGTGTCTAGGTATAAACCATAACACTGAGGCAGTGTACGATTCTCCCATAAATTGAGGGTAAAATCAGAGGTAGTCTAACAACATATGTCTCATCTGGAGCAATTTTACTGACTTCAGAATGCCTCATTATCTTTGGATCTTCTTTGGATCTCAAATCTCACTATACACCAGGAATTTTCTCTTTTACTTAACAATAATAGCTGACATTTATTAATCACTTGTGCCAGGATCAGATCTATGTGCTTTTCAGTGCAATCTTATTTAATTCTCACAATGAAACTCTAAAGTAGGCAACTATTATTATGTCTAACTTACAGAAGAGGAAACTGTCACTAACTGAATAGATAAGAAAGAAATAAAACCATGGGAACAGTTTAGGTTAGTTCCAGAAAACTCCTGAGGCTTGGAGAAAGAAATAGGGGGGCTAGAAATAAAAAGCCATTACATTGTTGCTTGCCCTAGTGCACTTGGTCAGTTTTCCATTTATCTCACAGACAAGAGCAGTCCTGGGAAAGGAGATCACAGATTTACTGAGATCTACTCCTCTGAGAGAGTCTCTATGAGTTCTAGTAGAAAAATAATAGTCATGAACTCCACAGACCACAGGTCAAAATGCTAAGACCATCAACTCTCCACAATGCAGGCTTTGGTAAAATACCTAACCTTTGCAGACCACAGTGCTTTATGTGTAAAACAGAATGAACCTTGACTCATAAGGATGCTAGGAGGATCAATGTAGATAGCAAGTTTAGACACACAGTATGATCCCACCTTCTGAGGAAACTGAGGCAGGAGGAACGTGAGCTCAAGATCAGCCTAGGCAACATAGTGAGAACCTATCTCCAAAAGAAAAAAAAAATACTTGCAAATTTCAACAGACAACTCAACATAAAACTCTATGGCTATTGCCTTTATCTGCCTCATCCAGCCCCAAACCACTTCAATGCATCCACTTCTCACACAAAAGGAAAAATGAACTTACCATCTCCTCTGCGCTCCGCTGGCTTTCTGCCTTGTGCTCAACCCAGACTTCTTATAGTCTTGCTGGCTCCCCTCAGTGTCAGGCTGCTTACAAAAACTACTTCCTATTTCCTTTCCTGAAATTCACAGCCTTTCCCAACATGTCCCATGAAGTTACAATGTTGATAATTCAGAGCCAAGGTTGGCAACTTAGAAAGAGCAGTTGCCAAGGACACAGGGGTCATCCCTTTCCATGGGAGATGATCTGGAGTCAGGGACAAGTGTGAATCAACTCTGGGCATCCCAGGCTGAGCCAGGCAGGGCGGGACCCAGGGGTCAGGTTTCCTTTGCTTAAGATAAGAGTCCCAATTTAAGCTCACACATTGGGGAGACTTGCTTTGTGTTAATCAAAAAGTCCAAGTGTAAATTCCAGTTATTGTGAAATGTCAGTGACTGTTTATAATTCCAGCCGCCTTCTGAGAGAATGGAGCAAAAAATAGAAGCAAAACATAACTGAGTAAAAAGGGGGGAAAATCCAGGAATTTCTAGCGCTTCTGGAAGATGGTTGAAAATAGTTTTGAAGTGACATGTGGAAGAGACGCAGACCCTGCATCTCTGGGAACATCTCTGGAACTCTGGAAACTTTCAGGGGGAAAAAAATGTAAAAATGGAATGGTTAGTATTTCTTCTTACAGAGTATGGGGGACCAAAAGGCTGTTGGCACAACGATGAAGACCCTGGCTATGTTATTAAACCTGGTGACACCACTGGGTGCACATCAGGCAAATACTCTATACCTCTCAGCTGTGAATCAAATGATATTCAGAGCTCACCCCACAAGGTAGTTGTAGGATTAAATGTGTTCATACATGGAAAGGCCTTAAAATAATGTCAGGCATACAGGTGGCACTTGGTTATCACAATTACTTTTCTCAGATAGCAAAATCCAGTATCAACTATAGTATCAAGTCAGAAAACCATGACTCCAATTTATTCTCTGGGATTTGGAATTGTGCAGTAATGGGTGCTAGTTTTTCCTTCATTCCATGATTGTTGCAGCTTGTAAATGGGCATTTCACGGATAGATTTTTTTTTTTGAGACAGAGTCTCGCTGTGTAGTCCAGGCTGGCCTTGAACTCAATACCAGTCCTGCCTCAGCCTCTGGAATCCTGGGATTACAGCACCACTACATCCAGCATGGGTAGATTTTTAAATGGGATAAAATGAAAAGATCTGGAAGAAATTTGAAGGGTAAAGATTAGTTAAGGAACATGGAGCAGCAGTTGAATTTTAGATTTTGGCACCAAGAAGAAGCGATTAGTTATATAGTAGAAGCAGAAATGGTGGTGCAGGAGGTGGTCATGAGTAATGGCTGTGGAGAAACAGGCAGAGCTGAGGAAGAGGAAGGGATGGGCAGTCTGTGAAGCAGCATGATGTGGGTTTCAGAGTGCAGAGCCCAAAGCCAGACTGCCTGGCTCCACCACGCACCAGCTCCTGAGCTGTCAAATTACCAACCTCTGTGTGACTCAGTCCCCTGAGCCACATGAGTACACAGGGAGGATAATCACCAAACACATAGAAGTGTGAGGACAGTTGAGTAAATTTAAAGTCTTTGGAACAGGTACCTGGCACACACACACTGCAGTATTAGCTAGTATTTTGTTGTTGTTGTTGTTGAAAAACTTGCCTCCATTTCTTTTTGTTCTAATGTTTGGACATTGTCTTTGATGTTTTTTAAATTCTCAGTTAAGAAAATAGAAAGATGCTAGGTAAAATGATAGATTCGTAACAATAATGTGCTTTTAAGTTGAAAAATATTAAATTTTAGGATGAAGAAATCATAGAAAGATTCCTAAAGAGTAGGTGTAAGCAAGATGGCACAATACAAGATACCAGCCTTCAATCCCCCAACAGAAAAGCAAATACAGTTATGTGCAAACCACAATAGCTCCAGGAGAGCTCACAGGTGCGTTTAAAAATATTCAACACCATAATGGAGCTCCAAACAGAGAATATCTACCCGGAAAGGGCCGTTAGTGAGATCAACGTGTAAGAGATACCTGGGGACAACCAAAAACAAGAATTAGTCACTAAGTCACAAAAGGCTTAGAGTGGTTGAATGGATGAAAGAAAAGACCCAACTATATGCTGCCCATAAGAGATATTTACTTCACATTTAAGGATTTATAAGACTGAAAATAGAAGGATGCAAAAAGACATTCTATGCAGATGTAAACAAAAGGAAAGCAGAGATAGCTGTGGTTATAACACATAAAATAGACTGTAAGTCAAAAACTGTAAGAAAAGAGACAAAGATGATCATTTTACAGAAAAACCTTGGGTTGCAAGAAACTTGTTCTCTAAATGTTCCACAAGATGAACAAACATTTACAATAAAATTTAACTTGATAAATGAGCAGTGTCTAGCCATATGAGTGCTGTATGATGCAGAATGTCACATGATCACAACTGAGCCAATGGTTTCTGTCTGTGTGTCTGTGTGTCTGAGTGTCTGCGTCTGTCTGTCTGTCTGTCTCTCTTTCTCTTGCACTGTGAGTGATCATCTCCTATCAGCGAGAGGTTATAGAGATCTCTACAGAGAACAACGAAAAGACAGAGGAATGCTTCATTTCAAATGAGATTAGGTAGATGTGTGAAATGTGGGAAATGGTGTACAATTTTGTAGAAAAGCACCACCTGAATAAGGCTGTAGCAGTGCTAGCAATGAATTTGTTTAATGGCCATGCAATGTCTCATTTCCGCAAAATTCATGAAAGGAGGCAAAAGTAAGTATCATTGAATAGTTTTTTTTATTAAAGATTCCTGAAAAGAAACAAGATTCCATTGAGTCAACAGATAATAGTAATTCTATTAATGATAGTGAAAGTCATCCCACACAATCACCCTCCTCTCTCGTCTCCCTCACACCCACCATGGTTTTCAAGGGTAAGTGTAGGTTAAATTTTAAAATTTATTTTATATTGCAGTACAGTTATTCCTTGTTTAATAGTTATTCCTTCTTTAACAACTTTAGATTTACTACCGAGGTACACTGAAGATGCTACCTGCTGCTCAGGCTTTTGAGTTGCATTTGGACTTAGTAGGATGAAGGGATGTGAATAGCAAGGTTGTTTTCTGGCAGATTTCTCTATAGTGCAGTACTGTGATTTTTGCTGATTATACGGTACAGTATGGTACTATAGTGTTATGTTCTGTTATACATTACAGCACTGCATGCAACAGTTCTGCAAATAAAAGCAAAGTTATTTCGCTGGTGTTTCCTTTGATCCTTTCTTTGTTCTGAATGTTGTAATGTACATACGATATGCAATCGTTATTTAGTGACAAATTCATTCAGTCACCTAGACATGGCCATGCAACTTGGTCATTAAAGAGGAATGTCTGTGTTATCATTTACTCTTACTCTTCAATTAGGAAAAGAGCACATAAAACCAACATTGGTGCAAGGAAAAAAATAATAAAAATAATGAAGTTGAAGCCAGAAAAACAGTAGAACAGATCAATTAAATTTATAGTTGATTTTTTGGAAAAAAAGAATAAAAAAATCTTTAAATACACTGAGGAAAAAAAGGAGAAGACTAATAGATAAAATCTGAAGCAAAAAAGAATACAACCGATACTACAGAAATTCAAAGGATCATAGGAGTTTATTATGAACAATTATACATCAACATTTAGGATAAATCTGGGACCTTATGATTTTACTGCTGAATTCTACAAAACAGTTAAATAACTAATATCAATTCTTTTCAAAGTCTTCTAAAATGAAAAAGGATGAATACTTCCAAACTCACTTTATGATGTCAGCATTACTCTAATACCAAAGCAAGATGGGGACATTACAAGAAAAGAAAATTACACATTGATATCCTTAATAAACATAGATGGAAAACTCCTCCACAAAATATTAGCAAACCAAATTCAACAGGAAACTGAAAGTATCATTCTCTATGACCAAATGGTATTTATCCTTGGGCTGCAAAGATGGCTTAACATATGCAAAGCAGTAAATGTAATATAACACATTAACAAAATAAAGGACAAAAACCACACTACACAATCATCTCAATAGATGTAAAAAAAAACACTTGAAAGAATTTAACATTCTTTAATACTAACAGCTGTCAACATATGGAAAGCATGTAGCTTGACGTGATAAGGACTGCATATCACAACTCAGCTACCATTATACTCAACATTAAAATGTTGAAAGCTTTTCCTGTAAGATCACTCACCATGGAGCTAGAGTTGGGACAATTTTCATTAAAGGATACAAAATTTTAGTTAGGAAAATAAGTTCAAGAAATATGTAGCACAGGTGACTATATTTAGTTTATTGTGTATTTAAAAATTACTTTGAAAGGGAAGGAAAGGCAAGGAGATCATTTTGCTTGGCAAAAGTCCCAAGCAACATACAAGAAAAAATTTTAAGTGTTCTTTCCACAAAATGTTAAGTATGTGGGGCTAGTGATATGTTGATTAACTTAATTTAGTCACTTTACAAAGCATAGCTATATCAAAACATAGACAGATAGATGTATATTTTTCAGTTATACATTCACAGAGACACCTAGATATTCACTAACAGAAAAAAAGATGAAGAAAAAAAGAAAAAGGGGAAAAAAAAAGAAAAAAGGAAGAATTCCTAGGAATAAGAACAAGGAGGGGAAATACTATGATTTTGTTAGAAACTGTTCGGTCTGAATAACATTTGTTCATATGAATATGATCTATGTAGATAATTTAGGTTGTTTTAAATTGTATTAACTTAAAAAAACATGATGTAATTCTAACATCGTTTAATTAATAGTGTCCCATATCTGTTTTGTATATATTTCCTTATCTTTTCAAGTTATACCATAAATTCCTAGAGGGCTCAGCCCCTTTCCTATGTTAATCTTCCCTCTCCAAAAGTATCTCACAGAGGGAAACAGACCCTCAGCAAATACTTGTTGATTCACTGGTCAGATTGATGTCCAGGTAGACAATGAAGTGCCCCCGCCTTCCTCTCTGATTTCTGTTTATCTGATTGTGCCGGCGCATTCACATACACAAGGAATATCAATTCCCTGTAGGTTCCTGTGGTGCTCCAGCCCTGGGGGTTCTATAAAGAGCAACTCCTCAAGGAATTAACAGTTTTTGTTGGAGTCAGGAAGAGTCAAAGGCTAAATAAAAACTTCACAAATGCAGAGAACAAGGATGTGGTGCAGGGATACATTATGATTGAAAATCGCCCTGGGGGAGACTCCTCCTGGGACAGTGACTTTGGGGCCAAGGGCTGGGTGGACAGATCATGCCAGGTCAATGGAGATTTAGAAAAGCCCAGCAGTTAGAGAGGACCTTGTGAATGGAGTCGGGACGGAGGCTGCAGAGGCGGTCAGGACCTGCGCTTTGCAACGTTACATGTGTCTCACAGGCAACTTTTGCAGCCCATTAAATCAGAGGCAATTGATCCTTCAAGAAATTCCTGCATAGCAGTCCCTCTACTCAGCTAGGTAGTTTTCTTCTTGGAAGATTACACAATAAGTTATAATTTTTAAAAAGAATGAATAGTTTTTTTTCCTGTTTCCTCTTATTGTTTAATATGTGCCCATAAAAAAAAAAAAAAAAAAAAACAACTTCAGAGAGCACAAAGAAGGATAAAAGTCCCCCATAGTACTCTCACCAATGAAACGGGAATCACATTGTGTGCTATTTTAAAATCTTATTTTTCATTCAATTATGTACCATAAACCCTTCTGATGTTTTAAAAATATATTTCTGCTGCAGGTATAACAACGAATTCAAAAGTGTGGGTAGATATATGTGTGGATATAGACGTGGCAACATGGATAGATATACAGATAAGTTTAGATACAACATAAAAATGAGAAGTGAAAGTAAATTCAACCACCCTATGGCTTAAATGTCTTTATCAACATTTCCCAGAGCTCTCTGGCCTACTTGAAATATGTGTCCCTTCCCTAGTGTTTCTTCCCTCTTGTCAGGGACAAAGTTGTCAACTTTCTTCACACAGCTTTAGGACCGTACCTTACAGGAGCATCATGACCTTCTAGAACTTCCTGTTGGAACTGTATTTAAATTAGTCTGTGGCATTATGCTTAAACATTTCTTCTATCTTTACTGTCCACACTTTGAAAGGGAAGGAAAGGCAAGGAGATCATTTTGCTTGGCAAAAGTCCCAAGCAATATACAAGAACTTTCACAAGATTCTCCACCACATAACCTTAAATAGAAATGGGATTACTAGCATATTTACACCCACTTAGCCTCAACAAGAAGTGAATGTGTCCATCTTACACATTTTTGTAAGCATCTGTTTCATGTGCGTAATCTAAATTATGCTCTGGAGCACAAAAAGGAGGAAGATACAACCCCCGTTCTGAAAGAGCTCAGTGATCAGAGGAACCTGGCTGTGGTGGCACATGCCTGTACCTGCAGCACTCTGGGTAGCCGAGGCAGGAGGATTGCAAGTTGAAGCGCAGCCTGGGTAAGTTAACGACTGAGTGAGAGCCTGTCTAAAAATAAGAAAGAAAGAAAAAGAAAACAAAGACTGTGGAGATACAAGAAGTTAAACAGCAGGGTAGAGGTGGTATGAGCTGTGTGAGACCCACACAAGGAGGTCTGTGGTCTTGTTGGTAGAGGTGGCGTGGTGGTCGGAAGGGTGCTAGAGAAGATGACTGTGCTTATAGGAAAGAAGTCAGTCCTTTGTGCAGCTTAGTGGTTACACACACACACACACACACACACACACACACACAGAGAGAGAGAGAGAGAGAGAGAGAGAGAGAGAGAGAGAATGCTGTGAGCTCAGTAGATGAATTAGGAAGAGGTTTTTCTCATTAGCAGTACAGTACATTCATCTTTTAAAAAACTGACTTTGCCTGGGCTCTTTGAGTACTAGAAGGTATTACCTACTTTAGCACACTAGAAACTATTAAAGGAGTGACTGTTTATAAATGATCCCATGGGTAGTTTATTAAAAGCTATTGATGAACTGAAGCAAACATTGCTATTTTTACATTAGTGAGCAGTTATTTTTGGGCCAGACCCTGGGCTAAGCATTTTAAAAGCTACGTTTCATTTGATCTTTATATTTCATGAAGCAAATCTTATATGCACTACTGGTCCATCTACTCAGAAACCACCTTTAATCCCAGCATTGGTAGGCTGAGGCAGGAGGATGGAAATTTGAACCCAGTCTGGAAAACTTAGCAAGACTCTGTCTTGAAAAAAATGTAAAAAGGGCTAGAAGCATAACTCAGTGTGAAGGCACTTGGCTCAATCCCCAGGATGAGGTGTGTGTGTGTGGGGGCATTATTACTATGTGCATTTTATTTAAAAAAAAAGGAAGACCAGAAGGTTAAATGTTTTGCCCAACATAGTGTTGCTAATAAATGGGAAAGATGATTCAAATTTGAGTGTATGTGATATGATACGTTAAATATACTAAAATGTGGGGCTTAAAATTAAAGTCATTAGAGAGGACTTTCTGAAAAAATATTTTTATGACTCCTCTTTATTACCTGGAGGGTATTTTATGCTAGAAATCTCTGATAATTGAAGACAAATGAAGAGTAAAACTAAATTAAACTACTTCCTTGTCAGACCTCCTAAACCATGTCTCACAGTAAGGTCTTCTGCCACCAAGTTACCATGGGTTAAAATCACCAGGAACACAAAGGGAAGTTTGAGTCAGTTGTGCCAGATAATTTTATCTGGAAGTATCAGGCAAACATTAAGAATGCCCTGATCCAGAGGAAAAAAGGCAAGATTGTATTGGAAATAGAATAGGCTAGTATCTGAGTCTCCATCCAGCCATCAAATGGAAAATTATTTGATTCAGGTTTTCCTGCAACCTTCCTAGCTAACTTGCCCTGCTATTTCCCCTGAATCAAGTGTGATAGATTAAAGAGATGATGATATTTGCATAACATAATTTGTTTCTTTTGGTCTATGCAGAGACCTGTTACCTTGAATAACAATTATTGCTAGCTCTCTGCAGTTACTCATATCTTTAGGAATATGCCTGTGAGATTATAAATAGATTTTATATTTGTAGAAACATATAATATTTTCTCATTGAAAACCTTTTAACAATGTTTTATGAACATTATCTAGTTAAATTCATTTAGTGATGCACACTGCAAATGAGGCTAAAAATGACCTTTCTTGTTCTCTATGTTTCTTCCTCCCACTGCGTTCAAGAGACAAGATATCCAAATATAAGCATCGAAAATACTAAGTTAGCATTTAGAAGCATCTCTTAGTGTTCAGAAAAGTTTCTTCCAGTTAAACATTCTTTCAGGTGTATTTTATTTTATTTTGGTGGGAATTATGATGGTAGTATCTCTTTTTTGCTCTAATTGTTGTAATTATCATGAAAGTTGTTAGATATTATCCCAAAATCTCAAGCCAGAAAAGGAAAGAATATATCAAACAAAAATGCTTTTACATGTCAAAGGGCATAATCTGCAAAATAAAAGGGTAGCCTCTAAGTTGAGAGAAAATGCTTGAAAACCATATCTCTGGCAAGGGATTAATTTCCATGATATATAAAGGAACTCACAAAAGAGGCAAAAGACATTGGTATGGTCTGGAGTTTAAATGTCCCCCTAAGGTCCATGTGTTAAACTCTTGGTCCCTGGTACTGTTGAGAAGAAGTAGAACATTTAGGAGATGGGACCTAGTAGAAGAAAGTTAGGGGCCTGTCCTTGGTGGAACCCTGGTCCTTCCTCTTCGTCTCTCTTTGCCTCATGGCTGCCATAAAGTGAGAAGTTTCCTCTGTTACCCATTCCCACCATGATTTACTGTCTTACCGCAGACCCATAAGCAATGGAACCAACTAGTCATGCACTGAGACCTCTAAAACCATGAATCAAAGTAACCCTTTCCTCCTTATGAGCCAGTTATCTCAGGTATTTGTCAAATGACGTAGATCTGAATACATATTTCTCCAAAACGTCACTGAAAGGGCCAACAGGTATGCAAAAATGTGCCCTCAAATCACTAAATATCAGGGAAATACAATCAGTATTTTGAGGTAATCACTCTTATTAGGATGGCTAGTCTCAAAGATAAGAGTTAACGTTCATTTTAATTTTTTGTCACTAGGTTATTTTAATTTAATTTTTTTATTTTAAAGAGAATAAAATCAAATAAAACTAGACAGAATAAAGCCAACCAGAACAGAACAATGAAAGTAATACAGGACTTCAAAACAAAATAATAGGAAATCAACAATGACCATCATAATGTCTCTTGTTTTCTTCAAAAGAGCTGTCCATACCATCGAACATAATAAAATCAAACAAAACAAAGCAGAATAAAACTAATCAAAACAAGAGAATGAAATTATATTTAGAGAGAATAAAACTAAACACAATAAAACAGAATAAAGTCAATCAAAACAAAACAGTGAAAGTGACATAAGACTTCAAAACAGGAAATCCACAATGGTTACCATAATGCCTCTCCTTATCTTCAAAATTGTCACCAGTACCATCAGACATAACAAAATCAAACAAAACCAAACAGAATGAAATCAATCAAAACAGAACATTGAATAAAACAAAATATAAAAACAGAACAAAACTGAGGACAATATTGAATTTCAAAAACAAAACAGAAGGAAATCCCCTATATCTGCTGTACTGCACAATGTTATCCTCATAATAGATGCCCAGACCACTGGCCTCAGGCCTGCACAGGTGACCAAACAACAGAAGCATTAAGTTGTTTTGGTACCTCAGATGCTGTCCTCCGAACCAGCTGTATGCTTACTGGGAGGGCTCGGAGGACGTTCTTGTCTCCCAGCCCACGTGCTGGTCAGCCCACAGGAAGGGTGAACTGGCTCTTGTTCTTCTTGTTACTCCTCCCAGGCCCAGTATGACTTCCACCAACTCACAGGAAGGATAAATTTGGCTTGTTCTCCTCCCAAGATCTGAATGGCTTGTGCTAGGTTCTGGGAAGGGCAAGTTGGCTTCTCATTCTTCTTGTTACTCCTTCCAGGCCCCAATAATACAGTTTTGATAGGATATGAAATAAACAAAAGCCCCAATACTAAAATGTTTTGTTTAATTGAGGATCAAGAAATTTATGCAATTAGATTTCCCGAACCAACATCCATGAATATAAAATGGAAACATCAATAACAATTTTTTTATGATGTGTTGCTCTAAAACTTCAGATATCACAAAAATATGAAGATTAGTTTGCTGAGTCTGCATTGAAAGCTGCATCAAAGAAGCAAAAGAAGGAGGTATATAGGTGTACAGATAATGAGAGCCACCAGAGTCAGGGAAAGACTGAGTTGACTGAGCACCAAGAATATAGGACACAAGGGGCATCTTGTGTTTTCTACCCTAACCCCACATTCTAGGTAGATCAGCCTCCCATATAGTCACAAATTTTCCCAGACAGCTGATTCTATTATTTTTCAATATTTACATACTTATTATATTTATCAGGTTTTAGAAAATGAACAACTTCAAATTAGACCAAGAGGAATTTTGGGCAGAAATTCATTTTACATTTCCTCTCACCAAACCCGTACAAACTTACCTCCATGTATGCTTTATGTAATGTACTGTTTCAATTACAGTTAATTTCTTATGAAGTAAGTGAATGTAGATTTTTTCCTTTTTAAAAATACATCTGCCTAATGTATGTTGCTAGAAATTATATGTTATGCACAGTCTGCAATGCAGACAAGTACATGGTAAAAGCACATGAAGGCAGCTGCAGGCCCTGTAAAGAGAGTGAGGCCTTTCATCTGGGTGATAAAGATGCTGTGTGTCCACGTCCTTTGCTTCTGCCACACTGGGCCTGATTGTCAGCCTCTCTCGATGAGCTGCAAGATTCTTGGCTGCAGTAACCTCTTACTGTTTTTATATTCTCTGATCCTTACTATCCTTTCTAAAAGTCAACTCTAGTTATAGCAGATTCACGACAGCTAAAATGTACTTTCCTGCAGGGAGCATTCTACTCAGGTTAGTGCTATATTCTGTCTGTGACAAGCACTACCCACAGCCCATGTGGGACTGATGCTCTGTTAGTCCCAGCTCATAAAGTACCCTTGCATTCCACAGCCATATCCCTACGTGTGCTCTTCCCATCACATGCAAGATATGGATGTTATCTACCACACAACTTTTCATTTGAACAAAAGTACAATGTGATTCAAGAAGTACTAAGTTTCGTTTCAGGTAGACATGGAGGTATATTTTTGGAAGTGCTTCATGAACAGTACCTCTGCTTTGAAACTAAGATCACCAGGAATGTCTCAATGCAATCTGATTTCTTCACAGAGAATACAGGTTCCCCATGCACAAACAGGATAGAACAAAGGTGACTTGAATTGCACTTAACACTGGCCTTTGTGCCTCTGACTGAGTCCTGCAAGTGGATAATGAATTCTGAACTGTTTCAAATTTCACATATTTGCTTAAAAAGTGTTTCCTTGTTTTGTAAAAATCAAAACAGGTAACTTATAGAAATTCATATAAGCTTCAACTAGGGCATTAAATAACTGTTTGCAATAAAATAAAGAAACAAGAGCGCTGCCAGAGGGGGGACAGCCAGACACAAGCCTCTCTCCATGAGTCAGTGCCATTCGCAGACTGGAAAGAAAGAACCAGGCTTCACCAGGATGTGATCCCTGCCTGGAAACCATATCATTTTCATTGTTTTGTTGGGTTCGGTTTTATTCTCTTTTGTTTGATTATGTTAAATCTGATGGCATGAGCAGCTATTGAAAAGATAGCAAGACGTATTATGGTAGCCATTTTGGATTTACCATTAGTTTGTTTTGAAGTCCTTTATTGCATTCATTGTTTTGTTTTTATTGTTTCTATTCTGTTTGATTTTTATTATGTCTGAAGGTATTTGCAGCTATTTTGAAGACAACAAAAGGCATTATGGTAACTATTATTGATTTTGTAAGGTCTTGAAGTGCTGTATCGCTTATACTGGTTTATTTTGATTGGTTTTATTCTGTTTTATTTTCCTGGGTTTTATCCTCTTTAAAAAAAAAAGAAATAAGAAAACACCCATTGTATAATAGACTGGAAGTAATCAAATCAAGTCCAAGGTTTGATCTTGAAATAATTCTATGATCCTGGCTCCTGATAAGGTGGAATTGTCCTACCAACAGGAATAATAGCCTCTGAGGGATTTGCCTTCCTTTGAACAGTGAAAAGGCGGAAAAGGCTTCATTAGAGATTTGGATTTGGGCAATTCGTTTGTACTTAAAACTCTTCCTAGAGTTACAGTTTATTTAACACTTTGTTATTAAAATAAAAACCTTAGGTTTTGTAGTTCATTTGTTAATATAATAAAAACAAATTTCCATAAGAATATTAGTCTTAATTGCTGACATAAAAATAATATAGTCCTTTATGAAAATCTTACAACATAGAAAGGCATAAAGAAAAAAATAAAAATCATACACTATACCCCTCCCTAGAAACAACCACTGTTAACACATCAGTCTGCTTTCAATATTTTAAAATTTATTTTAAAGAGGATACAACCCAGGAAAATAGAATAGAACCAATCGAAATAAATCAGTATAAATGATACAGGACTTTAAAACCTTACAAAATCAATGATAGTTACCATAATGCCTTTTGTTGTCTTCAAAATAGCTGCAAATACCTTTAGACATAGTAAAAATCCAACAGAACAGAATAGAATAGAAATAATAAAAACAAAACAATGAATGCAATAAAGGACTTCAAAACAAGCCACTACTAAATCCAAAATGGCTACCATGATATGTCTTGCTATCTTTTAAATAGCTGCTCTTGCCAACAGATTTAACATAAACAAGACAAAAGAGAATAAAACCCAACCCAACAAAACAGTGAAAATGATATGGTTTCCAGGCTGGGATCACCTCCTGGTGAGTCCCGCTGCAGTCTGAGAAGGGCGCTGACTCATGGAGGGAGGCAAGGGACATTTTTTAATTTATAAGATCACAATATATTTCAAGAAAAATAAATGTTTTTTAATTTTAATTTTCTAAAACTAGACTATATTAAAATATGTTTTATGGTAATAAACATAGACACATCATCCTTTACAATGGCTGCATAATATTGCATTGTTTAAGGCATTATAATTTATAATTTATTTAGAATATTACATATTGATAAAAATCTTGGCATTCATGATTTCTGGTTACCATAAACAGCACTGTACAATGTCAGGACATTTTGGCCTGCTACTCATCTCCTATTGTGCAGCCAGATATCTAACAGAAACAAGGTTGGAGGCCCCTGGTCTAAAGAAGCTATCTTTGCCTATATTTATCTCATAATTTCTTTGAAAAATTAATATAAGGGGATTAACTAGACCAAAGTGTACATGCATTTAAAGTTTTGACAGATATTATTTATTTGTCCCCAAATCTGAACTCCTGCTACCATTGGTAAAGGTTTCCATTCCCCCACTTCTGCTCTAAAACTCAGGTTGGTCAATTTCAAGAAACTCGGCCAAAATGGTAGACAACCACAAAAATATGATTTATCTAATTTTTATGACTTAGGTTGCTATGGAATTTACCCAATACAAAATATTTTGAAGTGTAGCACAAAAAATTATGACATTATATAAAGATGTCCTTGGAGGTCATTTCCTTCCAATTTAGAGCATGCAAACTTTAGTGCAGTCACTGTCAGTGAGGTTTGAAAGATAGAAGGATCAACAAGGTGAAAAATAAATGAAAGATTTCTAGTTTCTGATCCATTATGTAAGGGTATGGTCCCCAGCTTTTCTGGCAACAGGGGTCAGTTTTGTGGAAGACAGTTTTTCCATGGTTGGGGATAGGGGTTAGTTTCTTTTTTTTAAAATCAATATATGTGTGTGATACATAATAATCACATTTCCCAGAGCTAGCATCATTGCCTCAGCTCCATCTCAGTTTAGCAAGAATTGGATTATTGGGTATGTACAAACTAGATCTCTTGCATGTAAGGGTCACTGTAGGGCTCACCCTCCTATGAGAATCTAATGTTGCTGTGGATCTGACAGGAAGTGGAGCTCAGGTAGTGATGTGAGCAACAGGGAGCTACTGTAAATAAAAATTGAGCTCTGCTCCTTGGCCCTCTACTCACCTTCTGTTGTATGGCCTGATTCCTAACTGGGTCAAGGGTTTGAGAACTGTTGTCTAAGGAATTCTGGAGTCACCACTCCATTCAAAAACCAATAGAAAGCTGAGGAAGTTAAAAAGTCAATTTTCTCAGATGCCTAAGGAAAAAAGTCATAGGAAAAGAACTGAATGATTAATGCCTTTTATGGGCTTACTGTTAGATAGGACACAGCTGAGGAAAACCTCTGAGATTCAGAATATCTCAATGGGAGCCTGCAAAACTGAAATGCAAGTATAAAGACCAAGTAAAACACAACAGACTATCCAATAACTATGGCACAAATATAGAAGCTGTCCATGTGTAATGGGAAAACCATAAGGAGAAAAAAGTGAGGAAAAGAAGAGATCTTTGATATAATAAAGGCTGTGAGTTTTCTCCAAATTAATACTAAACACCAAGTCATAAATCCACGAAGCTTCAGTGGCCCTAAGCAGTATAAATGCTAAAAGATCTATACTAGACAAATCATTTTACAGCCACAGAAAGCTAATAACAAGTCTGAAAGAATCCAGAGGGGCAGTAATAAGAATGACATCTGATTTCTCCCAGAAACCATGAATGTAAGAAAAGCGTAGAGTGATCTATTTAAAATGTTGGAGGTAGGATAATACAGCAGCCTAGAATTATGTACCCTGTGAAGTTAACCTTTGAAAGTGAAGAAATATAGCCTTTCTCTGACAAACAAAATTTTTTTTAAATTGTTATTAGTAAATGCATATGGTACATAATGTTTACACTCATCTTTGGGGACAGATACATGTACCTAATGTATCTTACTTCATTTTATTTTCCTTCTCTTCTGCCCTCTTTCTCATTCCTCCACCTTTAGATCCCCTTCTTATTTGAAAAAGATGTATCTCCCTGTTTTCTGTCACCTATCTTTTTAATTATCAAAGTTATATAATATTTAGGCTTGTGTGTCTGATTTATTTCACTTAACATTATTGTCTCAAGGTACAGCCATTTTCCTACAAAAGATTCACATTTATCCTTCTTAATAGAATAATAGTGCTCTACTATGTATAAATACCACATTTTCCTTATCCATTCTTCTGATGGTGGACATATAGGCTGCTTCCAAGGTTCAGCTATTATTAATTGTGCTGCTTTAAATATGGACATGTGTGTATCACTGTGATGCGATGTCTTTAACTCTTAGGAAAATACTTAGAAGGGGAATAATTAGGTGGAATGCCATTTCTAATTTTAGATTTTTGAGGAATCTCCATACTGACTTCCATAGTGGTTGCATTAGTTCACATTCCCATCAACAATATAGAGGATTATTTTCTCCCAACAGTCCCTCCAGCATTTGCTGTTATTTAATTTCTTGATGATAGCCTTTCTTTCTGGAGTAAGATTGAATTTCAGTGTTGTTTTAATTTGCATTTCTCTGATGACCAGTGATGTTCAACATTTTTTCACCTATTTATTGGCTATTACTACTTATTATTCTGAGAAGTATCTACTCATTTTAGTTGTCCTTTTTTTAAAATAAATTGGGTGTCTTATTTTGAGAGATTTATAAGTTCTCATGTTAGTCCTCTGTCTAACGTGTAGCAGGGAAAAATTTTGCAATTTTGTAGATTTTCTCTTTATCCTATTAATGTTATTTCTTTTGCTGTGCAGAAGCTTTTTAATTTGATATAATACTATTTGTTGATTCTTGATATTATTTCTTATGCAATTGGAGTTTTGTTCAGAAAGTCCTTGCCTGCACATATCTGTTAAAAAATTTTACCTGTTTTATCTTCCATAAGATTAAGTGTTTCTGTTTTAATATTTATGTGTTAGATCCCACTCAGTATGTGGTAAGAGGAAAAATAGCTTCTTTACCAAATGGTGCTGGGAAAACTGGCTATTGACAAGCAAAAAATTGAATCTAGACTCATGTCAATAGCCAGCTATTTTTTCTCTACTGTATGTTTTTGGTCCCTTTGTCAAAGATCAAATTGTTGAATATGCTTGTTGTTTCTGCATCCTCTATTCTGTTCCATTGATCTTCATGTTTTTGTGCCAGTACCATGCTGTTTTTATCTCTGTGCCAGTACCTTTGTAATATAATTTCAAGTTTGGATTGTAATGCCTCCTGATTTGCTTCTTTTACCCAGGATTGCTTTCAGTATTCTGGGTCTTTTCCAGTTCCATATGAATTTCAGGATTTTATCTCCAGTAATGTGAAGAATGTATTGAAATTTTGATTCATATTGTGTTAAATCTCTGTATGAATTTTCAGAGCATAGCCATTTTGACTACATTGGTTCTGCCTGTCTAGGAACAGGGAATATATTTCCATTTTCTGGTGTCCTCTTTGATCTTCTCTTTCAAAGTAATGTGATTTTCATTGTAGAGGTCTTCCACTTTCTTGGTTGGGTTAATTCCTAAGTATTTGATTTTTATTATGAAAGGTATTGTTTCCTTCATTTTTTCCTCCACCATGGAAGGACACAGCTATAAACTGCCATTTCTAAACCAGAAAGTGAGCCATCACCAGACTGCAAATCTTCTGGTCCTTGATCAGCCTTGAGAATTGTGAGAAATAGATTAGTATTGTTTATGCATCACTTAATATTAGACATTTCATTGTAGCAGCCCAAACAGGCAAATATATACGGAGAGGCAAAAGACCCAGGATGGCAAAGACAACATTGAAAGAGAGGAACTAATTTGGAGAATGGGCTTTCTCTGCCTTCTAGTCACTATAAATCAGTCAGTTCAGTGTGGTGTTGGTGGGAGAGCAGACAAATAAACCAGTGAAGTGGAACTCAGAGCCCAGAAATAGATCCCATAAACACAATCTTCTGATCTTTGACAGATGAGCTAAAGCAAGATAAGAAGTCAGACATAATCTTTTAAATAAATGATACTATGAAAACTGTATGTTCACACACAAAAAAATCTAGATGTAGACCTGACACACTTCACAAAGTGTAACTCAAAATTGACTATATATATATATATATATATATATATATATATATATATGTCAAAAACTCCTGAAAGATAAAAGGAAAACCTAGATGATCTTGGGCTTGGTGATGATGTTTTGGGTAAAATACCAATGGACTAACCCTTGAAAGAAAAGAATTGATGAACCAAATTTCATAAATTTTTTTTTAAAACTAGAAATTAAAACTTCTCCTCTATGAAACACAGTGTCAAGAGAAGGGGAAGACAAGCTGTAGACTGGACGATGTTTTGAAAAAGAAAATACAATAGTCAGTTTTGACCAAAATATACAAATGACTCTTAAAACTCAACAATAAGAAAATAAACTGATTTATAAGTAGCCAAATGTCTTAACAGGTACCTCATCTAAAAATATGTCTGATGGTAAACGAGCACATGAAAAGATGACCCACATTACACATCACCAGAGAAGAAGACTTCTTAACTTAATACATGCTTGTTGAACGTTAGACACTGTACTAGGCAATGGGCTATGACAATGAGAAAGACATGGAGTTCTAATCTCCATGTGACCATTAATTGTGGTATGTCAAATTGAGTTAAGTAAGAACCATCTAACAGTTTTATAAAGCACTGGTTGTGTCTGTAGGTGACTAACTTGTAGGCTGTAAATAGAGAAGGGAAGACCTCTCCCTGGATGTGGGCAGCACTAACCAATAGGCTGGCAGCCTGGACAGAATGAAAAGGGAAAGAAGGAACTTTTCCTCTTGGGAGGAGCTCTCATCTTTGCCATTGCCTCGTCCATTCATCTCCAGTTCCTTGAAGCACCACTGAAGACTTTTCAGTCTCCTAACACAGACCCTTCAGCTTTCTGACACAGAGTCACACTGGACTCTACAGTGAGCTCTATGCCTTCAAACTTCAGCTGGATCTTCCAAGTATCCAATGCACAGCCGTTTTGCATTCTTCTACCTTTGATTCTGCATGTGGGCTTTGTGAGCCTACCTAGTAAATCAAGAGAGAAGGAGAGAGAGACAGAGGAACACACACACACACACACACACACACACACACACACACACACACACTGTAATGGACCCTAACTAATATACCCATGGACCTTAGATTAGTGAGACTAAAATACACCTCTCCTGCCTATAAAGTCCATTCAAGATCTCTGAGCTGCCAGTGCTGCTATGATTGTCCTCTGTATACACTGACTCAGTCTTCTGATACCCACAACCTGTTGGTGCACCTGCCTGAGCCTAAAAAATGCCTTCTTATGCCTTTGATTGGCTGCCATCAGCCAGCCCCTCTTCATGACTGACTTCAGTTCAACTTTCCAGAGGTTCAAAAGCTTGTTCCCTCTTTAAAAAGCACTTCTGATTAATGACACTACCAAGCTTCCTGCTGGAAAGACACAAAATCTTTGCTACACCTTCTGGCGGAAACTGGTTCCATAAATTTCTTGGAGCTGCTGGCTTCTGTATAATCTGGATCCTTGAGTTCACAAAAGCAATAATACTTATTCAGATTGTCAGTCCCTGGGAGTGCCCAGTGGTCAACCTGTGCAAATACTCGGATTTGGTTATGAAGGGCTGCCTCCCTCCTTTGCCTCCATGCTATAGCAGCCACTGTTCTTTTGATCAAGAAAGCTGACAAGCTCAGCTTAGACTGAGACCTAGCTGTCCAGGTGTCACATGTACTGGGGTGAACTGTTCTAAAAATGGAAACCCTGAAAGGTGCAAAGTACACCCTGTTTACAGATGGAAGTAGCTCTGTTAGGAATGAAGTCTGACAGGCTAGATATGCTGTGGTCACCTTGGACAAAACTATTTTGGCCAAAATTCTCCTGCAGGGATGATCCGCACAGCAAACCGCTTCTTGCTGCTGTTGGGAAACCTGCCACCAACCACACAAAATAATCTGGTCCAGATACCTAAGCCTCCTCTGGAGATCCAATTGACTGAAACATCAACCCCAGCCACAAGAACTTCACCCACTATTCCTGGAAGATCAGAGCCAGACCTGCCCCCACCATTTGTTCTGCAAGCTCAAGCCTCAGTGCTGGCACCCGTACCCCTGCAGCCAGCTCAGGCTTTGGCATCTGTGTCACTGGCCCTGACCCCATGTATTACAGTGGACTCTCACTGTTTAAAGACACACAGATACATTACACAGAAATAAAACATAAAAATACTTACAGCTTGTAATCAGTTAAAAGACCAACTATATCGTAGACATTCTTGCACACACACATAGAACCCAGGTATCTACCTCTACAAATTTCGTAAATTCAGCCTTAGATTCCCTGAAAAGCTTTCCTGGCCAGTTCTGCAAGGCTCACTCTAAAGAGACAATACACTTAAAGCCCTGCCCTGGTCACTCTGGATGCTGACCTGTCCACGCACAGCTGCATTCCGAGGATGTTGTTCACAGGATTTCTCCATACCTATTCCCCTTGATTTTTGTGTGTTTTCAGGCTGCTTATCCCAGTCCTTGCTTCCCTGTGCCCCTGTTTAGCTGTGGTTTTTGTTCATTGACCTGAATTTTGCTTACCCCAGTCCTGAATTCTAGTTGAGCCTTGTCTCACATCACATGTAATATGTTCAGCAAAGGTTTGCTGGGGAAACTAAAAGAGGGGAGTAATTTAGCAGACAATGCCACCCCCAGCCAGTATACTTCAGTTTGTTAGTTGCCTAGGTAATAGTTCCTGTTCCAGTTCCAGTTCCAGTTCCAGTTCCTCCTGTCTTTTAGAAACGGCTGGTCACTATGATGTGTAAGCCCTAGGCTACCAGAGATCAGGGTCTGGTATTGTGTGAACGATCCAGATGAGTGCCTGTTGACATAAATAAATCTGCTTCCAAATCCTGGGTGTCATTTTGGTGTTTCTGCTTGCCATTGCAAGAGAAAACAGTTTAAAACAAGTGATTTTTAATGTAATATATTGATTATATGCTGTATCATTAGCATTTATCAGATAATATCACTAAAGTTTAAATGAGTAGCTTTAGCCCAGATCTCAGAGCTAGTAAATGTTAGAGCAATGTTTAATCCAAGTCTAACTTCAAAGCCCAAGTTCTTATCATATCATAATGTAGAATTCCCAGATTTTAATCTGGTCAAAAGCCAGAGAAATTTTTCCCATCCCCACACCTTTTTTTTTAAACCAAAAATGTGTGTTATTTTCTTTTGTGTGTCTTTATGAAGCCCTGGATGCTTCTGAAGAGTCCAGAAGGTGTGTATGGCCTGGACACCAAGACATAAAAGTCCCAAGTTGCAGCTGTATGAAGAACATGGCAAGTGTATGAAGAACATTGGTTTAATGCCCCACACTCGGTTGACAGAGTCCAGTTTTCCCTAGGCAAGTCCTGGAGCCACAACGGGCTTGGGGTGAGTCAACTGTCTGAGCCAGGACTATGCATTCCGCTATCTGGGCTGAGTTACAGGAGTAGTCAGTACCCAGGACTTGAACTATAAGACTTATAGCTAGGAAAGCTCTTGTTTGGGGGCAAAAATAAAAACATTACTTTACCTGAGCACATTACTTTACCTGAGACAATGTCTAGAATGGACCATGACAGATTAAAATTTTTGGAAAAATTTCCAGTTTCTAGCAAAGAAGATAGGATAGAGAGGGTGTATCTGTGGCTTTTCTTTGTTTACATTGGAGTTTCAGGATTGAACAAGATCAAGACAAATGACTCCCCTCTCATATTATTGTTCTGACTTAAAAGCCCTTAAGTGACAGCCAATAAATCCTTTCTGCAAATCAGCAGATTGAAATCTTGCTGAAAGTTTCACTGCAGAATGCCATTCTAATGGCTGCCAGCCATACCTAAGTGATTTGTATCTGACGTTGAGCTTGCTTAATAGCCAATGCAATGATGGTGCACAGAATCCCTCCTATATGGTTCTAGCGTGTTCTGAATGTCTTAAACCAAAATCGGTTGGGGTACATCCCTGTAGCATTGATGAGTATGTGTGTCTGTACCTTGTTGGACAGAATGGAGGATATGCAGGGAGTACAAGTAACAACTGAATGTCTATACTTGTGCTGGGTTGTGGAGAAGGGGTGCTGTTTGTCAGTTGTGCATTCCTTTTTACCCCATTTTCATTCTTGAATTTATTGCATTGTAGGATCTAAGACCCAGGATAATTCAAGAAATCAGAATGTATCCTTTCTAACCAGTTGTCACAAGATTTGCTTGATCTCAGGCCAGTGGAAATGGTATAGGGGCCAGTACACCAACCACTGGGCCCCAAGTGTGTTAGGAAGCACACTGCTGCTCCTTTATTCTATGGCTTGGGAGTAAGTTTTGGCTTTCTCATGAGTCTAACTCCTATCCCATGATTTGGGCTTTGGAAGTCTCTCTCTCAGATTATATTAACTTGTAGTCTCACTGTGACAGAAGTAGACATAGATCAAGGGAGGTGCTCATCATTCTCCTGGTTACATAAGCCAGCCATCAACCTGAAAGCAGAATAGGGATGGCTGGACACAGGTCCCATGCCCTTCCTTTCCAGGTAGAGCTTTCATCACAGAACAATGCTGTGTGTCTTCTTGGCCATAGATATCAAAATTTTGCCATGGCTTGGTAGGTCGCCTGTGTGCTTACCACTGATCTGCCTAAGGATGAAGACTTCCAAACATTGCCACTCCCTCTCCAAGACCTTATGGGATTTCCCATTTACTTTAGACCTCAGACACTCTGAAGAAGCTTTAACAGCCAGTTTGGTGTCTTCCATGAGTTTCCTCTTCTTGCTGCTTGGAACCAACCCCACGCATTCTTTAAGCCTGGAATTGTTTCTGGGCAAGTCCTGGTTTCCAAGTTGATATGTGTTACCAGATAAGACTCCAGAGAAGGCCTTAGAAACCAGAGGGTCTGAAGAAGACCTGCCTAGGGCCCTTGCTGCCAACTGCTCACCTTGCTTTTTATCTCCATCTGCTTGTGACAGATAATGTTGTTTCCTTACAAATTGCAGCATGTGACTTTGGGGTCCTGTGGTTACTTGTGAAAAGTCTGTTCTTCCGTTGCCCTTCATGTAGTCCAAGAAGATTCATGTAGTTTACATAAAAATACGATTCACAAGGAAGCCAACTGTATGTCTTGTGTTGGGACAATTCAAATGTAATTCCTAGACCACTCACAGATTTTGTCACCAGATGTGTTCAGACATTGCAGTGCAGTTGTGTGCAGGAAGGGGAAGGTAAGTGGCAATACCATTTTGGTTGGGCGCTTTGTTTTTTACCTTCCCCAAGAGGGGACAATCTGGCTAACTTGCTCCAGTAATGCAATAAAGACATTGTAACTAAAAAAAAAAAAAAAAAAAAAAAAAGAACATGGGTTTAGGGCAAGTTGGCAGCAACCGTGATGTGATTTCAGGATACTTGTCCTCTATGGAGGTTTCATCCTAGATTGTTGCAGTTTTGGAAACATTTACACATAATTGGAGATTCAGGCTGCAGGATTGCTGAGAAGATTGTAGAATAAGTAACAAAGACCTCCTTGTCTCCAGTGGGATTACTTTAAATACTTTTCAGTAGCTCTAATAATAATGACACAATTTAGTAAGAGTTTACCATAGATCAACATTCTCTTCTAATTTAACTCATCTCAGTGGGCAGCCGCATTTTGGAAAGAAGTTCATGCACAACCACACTTCAGAAACGAGCACTGAGACCTGCAGCCTTAATCTTAGCCAAGGAAGCCCTGACCACCCAGCCGGAGGATCACTCCATTTGGACTCCAATTTTGGCCATGTTCTTGGAAACCCCAAATATGTCTTCTAAGAGAAGTACTTAAAACTATCTTTTTATCAGCAATTAGAAACCATGGAAATGAAACAATAAAGAAAGCAAATGCTTCCAACTAGAGAAAGACAAAGCCATGGACTGAGAAGAGCCTTTCCGCCAGGATTCACTTGAATTAGAAAAATGTTTTCACACAACTGCCTATTTGCTAAGCTGGGCAGGTTCAAATAAAACATGGCATCAGAAATGGGTATGAGAAATAGCAGTTTTAATGAAATATGGGATAAAGAATATAATGGTTATAAGCAGAAAGCAATGTCAGTGCAGTAAAGTGAATATGCAATGCAAACAGAATCTCTATATTGTAAAGATTGGGAACTTGGCAGGACAGATTTGGCTGTATATGAATTTCAATTCTGGCATTTATCTACTGATTGATCTTGCACAAACTGGAATGCTATAATTCATTCATAAAATGAAAGTAACAGAAAGTTAAATGAGATAATTCATTTACAATGTTTAATATGATTCCTGTAACCAGCAAATGCCTTGTTAAGTCATGCATGTTATTTTTATTATAAACAATATACTTGGTATTTATTGTTTGGATCAAGGTATGTAAGATCTTTTGTTATAAAGCCAACATGCTGAGCAGAGGTAGATTTGAAAGAGTATCATTATTGTTGAGCATCTACTGTACATAAAGTGAATTTATTGAACAACTATTTAATATAAATTAGGTACCAAGAAACCAAGTAAAAAGAAAGATGACCTTCCACAATGGCACCATGAATAGACTTGGTGTGGAGGGAGGGGCCATGAAGGAAGCCCTGGATTTTGGCTCCTTCTACTTCTACCACATTCCAAAAGTACAGTAATTGCACTGGCCCAGACTTTGGCATTGAACTGCAGGTTACTTTCTATGTCTATAAAAGATTCATCTTCTCACTAGAGTTCCCTATAATATATCTTACTGGATCGGTCAATTTGTATTCTTTAAAGATACTTAATCTCCAAGTTTTTCTAAAATAAAGACATTTATTTACAAAAGATCATGGTATGATCTAGGAAAACTGCCTATTTGTGCTATCTTCTGAGAGGCTAACGTGCATGATGAGGGATGGAGAAGAAATCATAAGCCACTGAGCTGCATCACTTTTCAGGTGCCCCGTGGCTACTGGTGAAGAAAAAGGACACAACCACAGGTTTCTTAAAGAGTAATAGGAAACAGAAGATGGAGAGCACTGGAGTCCAGTTTAAACAGCTTCACATTCAGGGTGGGCCCAGCCTTGGTGTGGGCCCCGGGACAGGAGCGGCCAGGCACCAACATCACTTCCTGTCTTCAAGAACCTCAGGAATTGCACAGGAAGCTGGTTGCAGTGACTGAGAAAACTTGGATGATAAACTGTAAGGGCCTTTCCCGGAAAGAATTAAATCCCCTAATACACCCCATTCTGGAAAAGTTGAAACAAACCAGAATTAACGGGAATCCAACACCCCTTCTATAGCAAAAAGTTTCCTTGCCTCTTTTAGGAATCTCCGTTTTAGGGGATTTAGAAATTCTTCACATCAATCAGTGCCTGTCTTTTTTGTATTTACCATTTTTTACCTTATGCTCACAATATATAATAATTACATTCATTTTGGGAAGTGTATCTGTTTTAGACCCTGTGTTCAAAATCGGTATCTGATTAAAAAATTTCACACATATAGTAAGTTACTCCACAGCAATGGTGGTGAACAATCTACATACAAGAAACACATAAATCTTATAAATGAAATACTGAGTAAAAGAAACCAACCCACAAAGCAAGACATACTGAAGTATTCTACATTTATAGAGTTCGGAAACAAGTGGAACCCTCCGTGGTACTTCTGGAAACCAGGAGGAAATAGGCTAGAAGAAAAGCAGAAAAACCTCTGGGGATGTCCCAAGGATACCTGTAGCAGAAACTTAGTGCCCATTTTCTGCCAGATACAGTAGAAACTATTTATAATTTGCTGGGAGAAGTTAATATGAAAATAAATAATTTGAGAACAACTGATAAATTTTTAGTCAGAACTTGAGTATAGGAGGAGCTGTTCTGAAACCAAGGTCCTCATCATTATTTAACTGTGAAATTTCATGGATGTAGTTTTCCATTGTTACATGCCTTCACTACAACGGTGCCTTATGGAAATAGTTATAGTGAATTTTAAAATTATGTCTAAAAGATGTGTCATCTCTTTTGTTTTTTCTTCTCAGCTCCACTAAAACATAAGTTTTAAAAATAAAAGACTATTTAATAACACATAGGACATTTTTTTCCAGATTTAAAACATCTTTAACAATTGGACACTGTGGCTCACACCTGTAAGACCAGCACTCGGGAGGTGGAGGCAAAAAGATTGTCCTGAGTTTGAGGCCAGCCTGGGCTACAAAGTAAGTTCAAAGCCAGCCTGAACTACACAGCAAGATCCTGTCTCAAAAAAAAAATAGCATTTTTATAATGAGAAAATTAGTAAATTATTTTAAAATGTTAATATTAAAAAAGAAAAATTCTCAGAATTGCTTGAAATGCTACCTACCATCCAAACATATAAAAATTTGTTATGTAGACAAGTACACATACATATATACTTATAGATCATCTTAGACTTTTCTGTGTAAATGTGTATATGTCAATGTCAATAAAAACTAGAAGCAAATGACTTTTGAATAAAAATAAATACAACTTTAGTTTAATGTGATGACTTTATAGCATTTATCACAACAGTCATGAAATAATAATTTACAAGATCATCACACAAATTCTGAAGCTAGACTTATGGTTTGTAAGCCCTGTTCTTTCATTGACTGGCTGTGCTGTGCTGGGCAAGTTACTTTTATCTCTCAGTATGTCATTTGTAAAATGGAGACAAAGTACTCCTCACCTCACAGAGTTGAAAATTAAACGAATATAAAACATTTAGGACAATGCTGTCCATACTGAGCCCAGACATATCAGGTATTGTCTTTTGTGTCTCAGATTTTTCTCTCCACTAAGCTCCATGCACACAGGAAGTAAATTGGTCTTTCCACACACTTGCATCCCTCACCTGATATGCTCTGTGGATAAAGCTTCTGTTTTCTGTTATTTGATTTCTTTGTGTATGAGGCTATGGACAGCTATTTTGAAGAGAACAAGAGACATTGTGGTAGCCACTGTTGATTTCCTATTGTCTTGTTTTGAAGTCCCATAATGTTTTCATTCTTTTGTTTTGATTGGTTTTAGACCATTTTGTTTTCTTCGATTGTATTGTGTGTGAAGGTAAGGACAGCTATTTCAAAGAAAACAAGAGACATTGTGGTAGCCACTGTTGATTTCCTGTTGTCTTGTTGTAAAGTCCTGTGTTGTTTGCATTGTTCTGTTCTGATTTGCTGTGTTCTGTTTTAGTCTCTTTAAAATAAAAATTTAATATTTATTGACAAGTATTAGTAGTATCTAATATATATGTGTCAAATGAATTGAGAAATATCCACTGATTGCTATTATGTAATATTAAGAGCTGGGGGAAAATTTAAATTCCGAGATTTGTTTTCAAAACTCTACTCCCTCATTCTCACTTTTTGATATCTTTGGGTGGTAGGTCAGTAGCAACAGCTTACTCAACACTCTGAGTCTCTAATTTCTCATCTATGAAATACAGATAATGATTCATTTTTGCAAAACATGGATTTGAGACAATTATGCAAATTTTTACCATGAAGGAATGTTGAATTTTATGGAGTAGTCTTTGTGCATGTATTGAAATATTCATTTTTGTCTTTTGTTAATATATTTGATTTTCATATTTTGAACCATCTTTGCATCCTTGTTATAAGCCCTCTTGATTTTTATATGCTTTTATGTTTTTTGTTAGCATTTTGTTAAATATTCTTTTATTTAGGTTCGTCAGGAATATCGACCTACGGGTTTTTTGTTGTTTTTATATTTTTCTCTGGTATTTGTATTAGGCCAATGCTGGGCCTATAGAAGAATTTTAAAGAATTCTTTCCTTTTCATTTTTAAAAATATTTTTAAAAATCTTAGCAATATTTTTTCTTTAAAAGTTGAGTAAAATTCTAAGCCATTCATTCCTGAGCTTTTCTTTGTAGAGTTTTTATCACTTATTTCAATTACATTTTTATTATTAATCTGTTTTTGTTTTCTTATCCTTTTTTGTGCAATCTTATAGTATACATGTTCTGCAATTTGTCCACTTCTTCAAGGTTTTCCAGCTTGTTGACTTGAGATTAATTCATTACATCCCTTAATCATTCTTTGTATTCCTGTAGTATCTATCATAGTGTCTTTTTTTAATGTCTGATTTTATTTATTTCAGTCTTCTCTTTTTTTCTTACCCTAGCTAAACATTTATCAACTTTATCTTTCAAAGAAATATCTTTTTGTTTCATTAATCTTTTCTGTTTGTTTTTGTTTTGTTTTGTTTTAGTCTTAATTTTATTTCTATTCAAATATTTATTATATCTTTTATTCTACTGTTATTGTTTTGTTTTGGATTTTCTATTAATTTGAATTGTATTCTTAGGTTTTTTATTTGAAGTCTTTCTAGTTTTTTAGTGTGGATGTATATTACTCTAGACTTCTTTCTTAGTACTGCTTCTGCTGTAGCCTATGGATTTTGCATGTGTGTTTTCATTTGTTTAAAGAAAATGTTTAATTTCTCTTTTAATTTCTTTATTGGTTTTTTCAGGAACATACTGTTTGTTTTTCATGTATTTTTTTCATTTCCTGTAGTTCTTTTTGTGACTGATGTCAACTTTTATTCCATTATGGTCAGAGATGATACATGCTATTTTTTTTTAATTTGTTGAGACATGTTGCTTAACATATGATATTTTCTGGAAATGCTCCATGTGCTAATTAGAAGAATGTGTATTCTTCAGTGATTGGATGAGTTGTTCTACATTATCTGTCAGACCCATTGGATTCATAGTGTAGTTTAATTCTAATGTTTCTTTGTTGATTTTCTACGTGGATGTTCTGTCCATTGATGAAATTAGATATTGAAGTCCCCAATTATTGTGTTGGAATGTATCTCTCCCTTTAGCTATAGTAATATATACATTTGGCATCTGGTGTTGGGTACATATATATTTTTGACTGTGGTAGTCTCTTGCTGAACTGATTCTTATATTATTATATAATGATTTGATCTGTTTTTACAGTATTTGGCTTAAAGCCTATTCTATCTGGTATGAGTAGGATCTCTCCTGCATGCTGTTGGTGTCTGTGTGGACAATCTTTTTCTGTCCCTTCACTTTCTGTCCGTGTATATCTGTACTTGTCAGATGATTTTCTTAGAGGCAGCATATAGTTGAGACCTGTTTTTTTTTAAATCCACCCAACCAATGTATATCTTTTATTTATTTTTATTTTAAAAATGTTTTTGTTTGTTTTTTTGAGACTTGGTTTCACTATGTAGTTCAAGCTGGTCTTGAACTCACTGCGTATCACAGGCTGGCTTCAAACTCATGGCAGTCCTCCTGCCTCAGGCTCCCAAGTGCTGTGATTACAGACATGTAGCACCATGCCTGGCTCAGTCTAGATCTTTTAGATGAGGACTTAATCTATTTACATCCATGGTAATTTTTCATGGATACAAACATTTGCCTATCAGGTTGTTAATTGCTCTGGTTATTTTGTATACCTTTTATTCCTCTCTTCCTCTTTTGTCTTTAATCATTGTGGTTTGGTGATGTTTTTTGCAGTGAAAATTTTTGATTTTTTGCTCTTTCTTATTTGTGTATCTGCATTATCAGTGAGTTTATAGTTTTGCATGTTTTCATGATGGTAGTTGTTGTATTTTTGCTTCTAGGTGTAGGACTGCCTTAAGCATTTCTTGTAAATCTGGTTTAGTATTGATAAACTCTGTTTTTCCTTGTTTAAGAAAGATTTTATTTTTTCTCTTTCTAAAGGACAAGTTTGCTCCAACATGTCATCTTATTCTTTCTATGCTGCAAAGTTTCTGCTCAGAAATCTTCTGTTAGTCTGATAAGATTCTTTTCTATGTGACTTGACATCTTTCCCTTGCTTTAGAATTTTTTTTGTTTGTTTTTGCCTGTTGTCTGCTTTGTTATAATAGCAAAGAAAAGGCCCTCTTTGGGTTGAATCTACGTGGGAGTCTTTGAGATTCATTAATCTAGATGTTCCTATTTCTTCTAAAACACAGGAAGCTCTCAGCTGTTATTTCATTAAATGTTCCTTCTGTGTGCTACTTCTTCTCATCTTCCTCTTAAATGCTTAGATTGCAAATATGCATTCACTTAATAGCATTTTACGAGTCCCTTAGGTCTTTCCCACCCCTCCTGCACCCTACCACGAATGGCTTAATTCAAGAAATCTGTCTTCAAGTTCATAAATTCTTCTGTTTAGTCTTTTTATTGTGGTGCTCATTTATATTTTTTATTTTATTTATTGACTTCTTCAACTACAAGGTTTCTGTGTAGTTCTTTTTATGTTATCTATCTCTTTGTTGAATTTCACACTGAGACTATGAATTGTTTTCCTGATTTCATTGAGTTGTTTCTTGTATTCTCTTGTATTTCAAGGAGCTTTCATAAGGTCACTGTTCTTAATTCTTTTTTCAGGCTTTTCATGTTTCCTTTTTAGAGGAATTATTGAATTTCATTTGTTATATCATGTTTTCTTGATATCATGTTTTCTCATACTTTTTATAACCCTAAATTGACATATAAGTGTCTAATGAAACAACTGCCTTTTTCAATTTTCTACAGACTATTCTTTGTAAGGAGAGCATATTTTGGAAGGATGGGTCTTAGGATGTTCATTGGCTATGGTATGTTAGTTGTGATTCTGGGTAGACTCAGAATTGCTGTCACTATGCAATTGTCTTCAGTTTTAACACCCATATAGTGTCTTCAGTATGTCAGTGGCCTGGTTTATGAGTATCTGTGACATGGTAGCATGATGTGGTTTTGCTGGAAGCAAGATACTCTCTAGCTGGTAGTCAGGCTAACCACAGCACCAGCATGTGGTATGGGCCATGGATGTGTGGTGGGCTAGGGCCACTATCCAGTTGGCTGTCAGGAAGGGAACAGTTTGCATGGGCTCTGAGGTCATCTAATTGCACCCTACACTCATAAGGATGGCAGCAAGGCTGTCTGGCTGGCTATTAGGTGGGGTTTGGATAGGCAGCCACTATGGACTGGCACTATTGTGTGGTGAACTCTCAGCACAATCCAGGAGGTGACACTTGGATGGTCACTGGGTTGTGGCATGATCACAGTGTGCTACAGACTGCTTGGGCATGTAGAGCCCAGAGCAGAGCTGTTATCTACTTGGTTGTGTAGCTGGGTGCAAGTCAACACGAGCCACTGGCTCCACATCAGCTTCCTTCAGAGCAGATTCACCTGTTTGTTGGGGAACAGGGGGCACTTTGTGAATTTGGGAGTTGGATCTGGACCTTTCTGCTAGGCCTAGGCTTTGAGCAGCTGAGGTCTGGTTGCTAAAGTCACTTGCGTGAGCACAGTGGAATGACGGCATGGCCTCAAGATGGAAAGACAGCTAGCTCCAAGGTAGCTGCACTGTAGCAGTGAGTCTACTTCTAAGACACTTCTGAGATAGTGTCAAGCCAGTCAAGCCTGGCTTGTAGACCAGCAATGAGGCTTCTGTGCTGCACCAATTTATTTCAATGCAGGAGGAGTCCTGATTGTCAGATAGCTACAACCAGGGGTGAAAACGAAGAGGATGCTGCTGTGACCACTTTCACTAATCTAAACCTAGCTCACATGACACACTGTCATCTGAATTTGCCTGAACTTGCTCACTCTTTGCTGGGTGTATGTGTGCTGTCTTGGATCCATGCTGTCCCCTGCCTTCTGTCTTGGTTATTTTTTCTTTCTCTTTTCTTATTTTTTTTAAATAATAGCTTCATGGAGGCATAATTCGCATACCATTAGCTTCACCCCCTTTAAAGTGTGCAGTTAAGTGGATTTTAGCATCTTTGCAAGCTTGGCCAGTTATCAGTATTAAGCATGCATACTGGTGTTCGTGGCATGATGGATGCCTCTTCAGTGACATGGACTGCTGTGTGACCTGCACTGCCACACTCCTACTTTGTTTTTGGACCTCAGTTCAGATGTGAGCTCCTACAAGACATCCCCTGTCTCCTTGCTCCTTCCCACCTGCAAAGAGGCTCACTGGGCTGTTCCCTCTTCATGTCCCTTGCCCCTACGACATTGTCTGTCCAGAGCATGTATACTGGGTTAATGCTTCATCTGTGCTCCTCTTTCCTCCTAGTCTTTGAGCTTTTTGAAAGTAGGTACCCTAACTGTATTCTTAATCCCTCATAAATTTAAGTGAGTTTATTTTTTAAAAAGAGGGTGGTGGACTTAGCTACTCAGGTCACAGGTGTGTGGTGACCTATTTGAGTTCTTACTGTGTGGCAATACAGTCATGTGACTCTGCATCCCCTATATTAGGGAACCGGGAGAGCTGTGGCAGTCTCGTGTGCAGTTAACAGCCATGGCAATGGGGTTCACTGGCAGTTTCCAGCCTACCTTTTCTCCACAAAGAGAAGTCATCTGGACTCTGACCTAACCTGTTTAGAGAGAGGCAAGATGCCTTACTCTCCTCCTCATGTACTTTCTTGAGTATTTGAGCTCTACCTGGATCTCACTACTTTCCTGCTACTCTCTAGTATACCTCTGCCGTCACTCCTGTTGGAATATTGGTGTTTCTTCTTTGTCAAAGCCCCTATTGTGAAGAAAATGAATGAAAGGCAATGCTGTCTAGCTATCTTACTGCTGTGACCATTATTCTCATTTTAAATGGATTAACAAGACATAACTACAAATTCAGGACATGAGTTTAAGCTCAAGCCCTTTAAACTCCAAGTTCATTATTCTCCAAAACCCAATAAATACAATAAGGAATGGAGAATGAGGATTAAACTCATATAAATAAGATTTTAGCATCATGTTTGTAAATTGTCCTTATTTACCACATATTACACATCTACCTGGTGCTCAAAGCTAAGGAATCCTGTGCTCCATGACCTTCCTACATCCAAAGATGGATTCAGTCAGCTGGTACTTTCTGAGCAGTCATCTCCACATCAGGATGGATTTGCGGAAGACTAATAGAGCCTCTTCTATTTGACGAAAAATAGATGAATCAATGTCTAATGAGATAAGCAGGATATTTGGCAATAGTTGTTGTTAGTTGCTGCTAAGGAAAAGTGAGTTTCTTGGCAGGTTCATTATCAGTATTATAAAGCTAACAGCTAAAATCATTCTCAGATTAGAGGGGCCCTATCTGTTGCCAAATGTCTATTTGCATCTGCTATTGTTGCTCCCAAATTTCCCCAGGACTTTCTTACTGGCATCATGCTGAAGTGTTTGGTGAACAATGCTAGGTTGATTTAATACACAGAAGGGTCAGCCTGGGGGCTCTCTAGGGCTTGGCTAGGGAAGCACACACAGCCTGGACATTGCATTTCAATAGGGCAGGAAGGGGAAGTGGTGGCCTATAACCTCAGGGAGTTTTGCCAAATGGTCCACTCCTCTCTGTCTCTCTTGCTCTGAGGAAGTACACAGCCTAGACCAGCACCACATAAGGAAGAAACACAAACCATACCTACAAAAGCTTTTAATCATGGCCCAGAAGCAATTTCAACACTAACTTCAATTTCTGTTAAAAATTGTAATGCACTCAAGTGTCGATTGGCAGGAACAAATGACCTGGGGTTAACGATTACTGATATATTGGCTTTACCTTTATCAAAGAGTCAGCCAGTCATTACACTGGCACCAGTTCCCCTACGAAAGGGAAAGCGCTCTGATGTTGCAGCAAGAGGGCTTGAAGTTAGATAGACAAAAACTTCCTGAATATCGGAACAATTAGATGTTGAAAGTATTTTGTCAAGAAAAAATTGTATGGGGTCCTTCCTGAAGAAAGTAGGAAACTAAAATGATAGTGCAGTTCACTGGAACTCTGAAGGCTTGGAACCCACAGTAATACTGTAGTCATTCAATTATTTCTCTAATGAAGGATAGTGAAGTAAGTGAAAATATTTCATATTAGTATGTTTTTATTCTTATGCACAGGCATATTAGGTATGTTGTACTTCGATCTTAACCTAATTTCAACATTTGATCAAACACAACCTGTGAAGTTTTCAAGAGTCAATTATCTGGCCATAAGCTTTTCTGGAGTTAGTATCTGAAGAATCATTCAAAGTCTACGTGACAAATTGTGACTGGTACTATAACCCCACCAAAAGCTATAGGATTTTGGGAGGCAGATGGAGTAGCCCAATTTGAGGATGTAGGAGAATTTTGTGAGAAAAAAATCCTAAACTGGGTCTTGTAAGATGGGCTAAACTGAAAGAAATGGAGACTGGGGACAGTAGAACAGCAACAGGCCAAATATAGATTTAGAAATAGAAAGGCACACAGAAAAGGAAAGCACAGGAAATCACAGTGGTGTGTCTGGGATGTAGGATCAGGGGCCAGAAACTTCTGGGTAATGGACTGACCAGGACTCTACACTTGATGCAGTGTTGAATGGGAGCAGTGACAATTCAGGTATTAATTCAGGTTTTCCAGAAAATACCAGTGAAGATGGGCAGACATTCAAGAGATGTGTTGAGGGAAACACTTGTGAAGAACCAATGAGATCGAGCAGGAGCAGCTTCCGATTGGGATGCAAGCAGAAGACCTGTGCAAGGACCAGGGAAAGGAAACACACATGGGCAGGAGGCATTTCTGTTGCAGCAGGCTGGATAGCTTTAGCCAAGCTGATGGAGGAATCCTGGGTGAAATTGTTTACTGGAGGAGTTCTGCATCCATAAGAGGGCCCTGGTCCAGGGTCACAACGGTGTCCTATCTATGCCAAGGAGCAGCCTGTAGCAAGCTGCAGCCTCAGCGTTGCCCTAGAGGTAGACCAGAAAGCAGACCAGAAACCAGCTCCAGCAACTGGCGCTGTCAAGGGATGATCTTGAGCTTGTCAGACAGGAGCTTGTGCCACTGAGCGAAACTCCTGGCCCTAGTATAATCCTTTTGAAAGCAAGATTTCTTAGGACCTTAGATTTTGAAGGTTAAGATGATCACAAGCATATCTGCACATTGTTTTTCACGGTTGTGTAAGAACAATGAGATTTGTGTTTTCAGGGCTTTGTCATGTGGTGGGTTTCCCACAGGAGTTGACTGCTCCAGAGATTTTTGATTGTTTTAAAATTGTATTTGTATCTGTGAGCTATCTCCTTGATGACAGTACTTCCCTGCCCATGAAGCTACCCGTCTTTCTAACTATGACCTTGGCATGAACAGAGTTTGGCTTCACGGCACCAAGGTCTATGTATTACCTGTTTAAGCAACATTATAGTGCTGTTACTCAAGGAAGTTGAATGAGGTGAACACAGACATAGCTTTTCCTCTTACTGCTCTTTTTAAATGTAACAAATATTATTTATGTTTCCCTTTCCTCCTTTCCCCTTTTGGAAACATGTCAGGAACTAGGTAATTGAGGATGCGTAATTGAGGTGACTAAGAAAGTGAGCCACGCAGAGCCAGTCTTCTCTGTGCTTCATTGCAAAGTGTGCTGCTGGCTGGGCATAAGCTCCCTCTTAATAAGAAAGCCTTTGGGGAGATCCAGCTGGTAGCCTCAAGGAGTCTGGAAGACGGGAACACAGAGGTTACACACTGAGATCCTGGCCATGAGGTGGGATGCCTCACCCTGCTGAAAAGAGACACTGGACCGAAATGGCCCAGCATGACTTTGTTCCTGCTCGGCTAAATTTCTCAACACCACAGTCAGCTAGGTCATCTACAACCACTTTTCAAAAACACGGAGACCACCTGTCCCAAGGAGAAGGTAGATTTGGAGTAAGCCTTCGGCAGCACAATTCCTCTGGTGTCTTTTTAAACAATGGACCTTTAAGAACTACAGGAGATTTCCTAGTGCCAACCCTCCCTGTTCTGCCATGATTCTGTGGACTCCGATGTGTCTAAGGAAACACAGGCTGAAATCGGAGAATTTATCTGGTTGGCACAGCTCTTCCTGGGGTCATAATGTCATGAGCCAGGGTAGTAGAGGTGGCATGGGGAACCACTGATAGTGGAGTGGCAGCGTCCACTCCCGGAAAGGCTGTGTCTTTCAGGAAAAGCAACCTACAGAGGTTGGGGGGGGGTACAAGGTGGAAAAGTTGCAGTCTCAAGAGGAAGACTTCTTCTTTGAATCCAGAAGCTGGTAAACACAATCAACCATGCTATTGGAACCAACTATTGGAATCAACTATTGGAACCTCTTCTGGAGTGTGGGAAAATCTGCCTAGTGCCAAGCAACCCTCCAAAATGCTAGTAATCAAAAGTCTCCAAAGAGGATCCTGCTCCTGTCTTCCCCGCTGCATCTACCTCACCAGGATCTCACCATGCAAATGGAAATAAACTATCAACCAAGGTTCCAGTGCCTATAAAAACCTGGTTCCTAAGCCTGCACCACCTCCTTCCAAGCCCAATGCATAGAAAGCTAACAGAGTGAAACACAAATTAGGATTCCTTTCCTCTGGTCAGGTCTGCTTTTATCAATCCAGTCTCTGTTACCAAAACAGTGGTACTGGCTGGTGGTGCATTTCTAAGCTCTCCCAAAGAGAGCCCCTCCAGCACTACCCCTATGGTTGAGATCAGCTCCTCTCCTCTGATCAAGTTGACCTGTCAAACCACCAATGGGGAAACTGAGTTTTTGAAGACTGAAGGATGACTGGAATGGAGACTTCTCGAGAACAGAGACTGTGGCAAGCTGGAAGATTTGGAGGCAACGGTACATCTGAAGCAAAGCAAAACAGGGAGCAAGGCTGTCTTCAGAACTGTCTCTCTCTGCTGTTGTGGAAGGAGGGCAGGTCTGGTCACGCTCTCTGGAAGCAGAGCATAGGTTATTGAAAGCAATGGGATGACAGGAGTAGCCTGAAAATGATGAGAATTGCCTTCTGCTCACAGAGGATGAGCTCAAAGAGCTGCACACGAAGACAGAGCAGCTAAGAAGAAACAGCTTTGCAAAAGTTGCTTCTTGCCGAGCCACAGTTTGGGCCTCTTCTCCCCTGGAGAAGCACTTGTAAAGCAGAGTTTAAGGATCCAGACACTGAACCAAGCAGCAGGGAGACCTCAGATGAGGACACTGGGAAGTAAGCACGGAAATGCTCACAGCTCACCTGAACCGTAAAGTCAGCTTGTGTGTTTCAGGAACATACAAAAGCAGCTGTTGTTTTCCTTTTGCTCTTTTATGTGGACTACTTCATGCACAAGGGAAAGAATCAGATCCCTAAGAGAGGTCAGTTGGTTTGTTGAGCTTTTGTTGTTCTTTCCTGTTACCTGCTTAATAGAGATGTTTGTGTGGTGGGAAAGATCTTTAAAATACACCCATGGAACCTACGGGGCAATGCACAGTTGGGAGGTGGCAGTGCAGAGGCGGAGAGAGCAGACGCTGCTCTGTGGGGAAGTTTCTACTGCCACAGCCCTCGGGGCCCTCACCTCTGAGCTCAAGCAATCACTGTCCAGGACAAAGCGACTACTGAAGTTATCATTGTATTAAGTTAATGCCAATAATTTGCGTATTTTATTTTTGGCTGCTCGAGTAACTTTAGCCCTTAACCAGCCATATGGTTTTGTGTTTTTGTTTTCCTTTTAGGTACAGCTATAAAATATTTGGATATAGCAAATGTGTTAGTCTTGCAGCCTTGATATTCAGGGTGGATTGTAAAATATAAATTTTTGTGAGATTTCAAAGATTATTTTGATAACAGTATTTACAGATTTAAAAAAGATGTGGTTATTACAAGCCTGTTAAGGGGGAAAACTACTGCATAAAATAACTGACTTGGAATAAATATTTTACATCAGATTGAAAACAAAGAAATTCTCTGATGTAAATGCCACTCATATATTATAGAAATAAATCTAAACTGAGCATCAGACTGTATTTTTTAAAATTTAGTGCTGCACTTGACTTTCTAGTATGTTTAAGATTTTCACTTGTAGTCACGAGTGAGATTGGACTCTAATTTTTTGTTTGAGTACTAGGGATCAAACTCATGACCTGGTGCTTGTGCCACTGAACTAAATCCCGAGTCCCTTGTATCTGGTTTTTGAATCAAGAGTATTCTGGACTCAGAATATTTAGAGAATTATCTTTCATTTCCTCTTGGGAAAATGTTAAGTATGGAAAAATATGTTTTCAAATATTGGTAGAATTCACCTGTAGAAAGAATTACTTGAGCCTGATGTTTCTTTGTAGGAAGACTTTAAACTTCAGATTCAACTTACTTTCTTTCTTTCTTTCTTTCTTTCTTTCTTTTCCTGTCTTTTGTTCTCTTTCTCTTTCTTTCTGCTTCTTTTTTCTTCTTTCTTTCATTCTCTTTCTCTTTTTATTTCTTTTCTTTCTTTTCCTTTCTTTTGTTCTCTTTCTCTTTCTCTTTCTTTTCCTTTCTTTTGTTCTCTTTCTCTTTCTCTTTCTATTTCTTCTTTCTTTCTTCTTTCTTTCTTTCTTTCTTTCTTTCTTTCTTTCTTTCTTTCTTTCTTTCTTTCTTTCTTTCTCTTTCTGTGGAACTGGGGGTCCAAATCGAGACCCTTCCCACTGAGCTATATACTAGCCTATTTATTTATTTGTTCATTCATTTATTCATTTAGAGACAGGGTCTTGCTAAGTCAGTAAGTTACAGAGCTTGAGCTTTAATTTCTCATGCCTTAGCTTCCCAGAGTTTTGAGGTTACAGGCTTATGTCACCATGTATTGCTCACTTTTTTTTTTTGAGGCAGGTGTCTCTATGTAGTTCAGGATGATCTTGAATCCTCTGTGTTATCCAGGCTGTCCTCAAACTCATGGTGCTCCTTCTGCCTCTACCTCTCAAGTGCTGGAATTGCAGGAATGTGCCATCAGGCCTGGCTTCAAATTCTTAATGATTATAGGAGACCATTAGTAATATTTTCTAAGTAAATGCTTTTGGGCAAATTGTTTATTTTAACTATTATCAAATATATTTTTAAGTTGTTAATCTTGTCTTAATTTAAAAAATTTTTGCTATATTTTAGATATATTCCTTTGTATTGTAAATTTTTATACTTACATTATTTATTATTGATCCTTTTACAGTCTTAAAAGATTTTTCTGTTTTTTGTCTTTTTAAATGTCTTGTTCCTTGCTTCTATTTAACTTAAGTTTACTTTTTTCTTCTTATTGTTTATTCTTTTATTTTCTGTAAATTTTTAAGTTGAATTTTAAATTTTTAACCTTTTTTGCTTTTTTATTATAAACATTAAAACTAAATTTCCTTGCTGCATCCCAAATTTTGGATACCTTATATTTTTATTATCACTCAAATATAGTAATTTAAAATTTTCTTTGTGATTTAAAAATAATTAATTTTTTAAATTATCAAAAATTATATGTATATTTCCCATGTAAAATACATTGTTTTGAAATATGGTACACATTCTAAAATAGCTAAACTGAGCAAATATATATTACTTTATATAATTACCATTTTAGTACTGAGATCTTTGTGATTCTTTAACATGTGAGTTATTTAAACTTTTTAAAATTACTAATGCTGGGTATGGTGACACGTGCCACCACATGCTGTGAGACTGAGGCAGGAGGATCACCGTGAGTTTGAGGCCAGCCTGGACTACATAATGAGTTCAAGCTAGTTTGAAATTCATAGTGAGACCCTGTGTAAAAACAAATTACTTATCATTCTAGGATTTTAAATATTTGTTTTGTTATTCTCAACTTAGAAAAGCCTTTGATCTGTACAGTTTGGGGTTTCTTGAAGTTTACTGACACTTGGTTTATAGCATATTATAGAGTCTAGGTTAGTTTATGTTCCATGCATATTACTATTGGCTAATAGGTAAGTGAAATATCTATAAAATTAAGTCTAATCCAAAGAAAAGGACAGGAATTTATTAAATATATTGTCCTAGATACCAGTGTGTATATTATTATACTTAATTCACACCAGGATTTTTTGAGACACCTGTGATTAATCCCATTTTACAGAATCTGAAAGTTTAAAACAAGCCTGGCTTTAGTATTCACAAAAAGTGAAGCAAAATGACAAAGGCCCACATATCCTATAACTAAGCATTTAAAGGTTTTTCAAAAAGAGATTAAAAGAAAACAAAACAATAAAAAACAAGTTAGAACAGTAGAACTGGTATAGGATTTCAAAACAAGCTGATAGGAAATTAACAGTCATCATTATATTGCACATTGTTATCTTCAGAATGATTGCTCAGATTGCAAGATTATCTTAACTATCTTGTATGTGTATATATATATTTTTATATGTATTTTTTCTCTTTCTTCTTTTCTCTTTTTCCCCATTCCAGTTGTTCCTTGCTTTTGAGTGGTTTCATTCCCTTTTACAATGTCTCTGGTACCTTTTGGACCTTATTTAATCTTTCAGTTTCTTACATGAGGGAAACAATCTGATGTTTACACACATCAGTCTGATTCATTTCACTTATCAGTATGGTCTCTAGTTGCATCCATTTATCTATAAAAGCCTCATGTTTATCCTTCTTTATGGCTGAGTAGTATTCCATGGTATAAAAATACCACATCTTTTTTATTCATTCTTCAGTTGAAGGGCATTTGGGTTGCTTCCAAAATTTAGCTATTACAAATTGTGCTGCTATAAACATACATGAACATATATCACTATGGTATGATGTTTTTAATTCATCTGGGAAAATACCCAGAAGGGGTATAGCTGGGTCGAATGGGACCTGTAATACTAGTTTTCTGAGGAATCTCCACACTGATTTCTATAGTGGTTTACCAGTCTCTACTCCTACCAACAGTGGAGGTTTCTTTTTTCCCCCACAGAAAATTCCCTCCAACATTTGTTATTGGGTGATTTCTTAATGATAGCCATTCTTTCTGGTGTAAGATGGACTCTCAGTGTTTTTTAAATTTGCATTTCTTTTTTTAAAAATAATTTTATTTAAAGAGAAAAAAACAAAACAAAACAGAATAAAGGGTAGCAACAATACAATATTCCAAGGAAAAAAGGAAAAGAACAACAACAAAAAAAACCTAAGAAATTATTGCTTGACAACTTACATACTGACTTCTTGGAAATAGTTGTTCAATTTACAAAGTTAAAACATGTAAAGTAGACATTCAAACAGTGAGACTGTTAACAGTTCTGCTCCACAATCTGACAAAAACAGCAATATGGTCATCCATCTTACCCATGCAAATATACATGCAATTATATCAAAGGGGTAGAATTAAACACAACAAAACAGAGCAAAGCGGATCACAAGAAAGCAATGTAAGAGACAAAAATTTCAAAACTAGACAATCGGAGATATTTACTCTCTATCATATTGACTCTTGTTTTCTTCCAAATAGTTGTCCATATTGTCATCTACAGGGAATTCACATGAAACAACCTAGTATGGAATTGATCTGAGCAGGACGAGGAGGGCATTTCAAGTCTTCAAGACCAGACATTAGGGAAGCCAAGAATGGCTGTCATAGTGTCTCTCATTCTCCTCAAAACAGCTGTCCATACCTTAATGTGTGTTGAACTTAAACAAGGCAAAGCAAGCTAAGATCACTTTGAACAAAAAGTGATAGTTTT
>PVJX010013156.1:0-48185 GCA_004027295.1 Dolichotis patagonum
GGGGTGCCGGGAGAACAGGAGCTCCTCCCTTTTCTGGGGGGGCGGCTGAGAGTGTGGCCAACTTTCTGCAGCCCAAAGGAGAGAGACCCTGGCATGTCGGGACCTGCACCATGCAGTTGACTAGGGGTGCCGGGAGAACAAGCAACTCCCCCCCTCCCTGGGGGCGGCTGAGAGTGTGGCAGACTTTTGGCAGCCCAAAGGAGAGAGACCCTGGCACGTTGGGATCTGCACAGTGCGGTTGACTAGGGGTGCCGGGAGAACAAGGAACTCCCCCCTCTCTGGGGTCAGCTGAGAGTGTTGCAGACTTTTGGCAGCCTGAAGGAGAGAGACCCTGGCACATCGGGACCTGCACCTTGCAGTTGACTTGGGGTGCGGGAGAACAAGGAACTCTTCCCGTCTCTGGGGGGCGACTGTGATCCTGCCTGCGTGTGGGCTGAGAATCAGACATCTCATGTCATCCTGTCCCCCATCCCGTGTCCCTCCCTCTCCCTCCCCCTGCCTAGCAAGTGGGAGCCAGTGAACTGCACATCTTGTGAAAAGATTGGCTATGGTATTTAGTATGAGCTCTCCATATGCAAAGCTAAGGACAACCATTTGGAAGAAAACAAGAGACAATATGACAGATAGTGAAGATCTCTGGTTGTCTAGCTTTGAAATTTATGCTTTCTTATGTCCCATTCTGTTCTGTTTTGTTGTGTTTAATTTTACTCCTTTTTAAAATAAAATTAAAAAAAAAAAAAGAAAACAATGTAAGAGACAGATTTCAAAGCAAGACAACCAGACAACCAGAGATCTTCACTGTCTATCACATTGTCTCTTGTTTTCTTCCAAATAGTTGTCCATATGGAAAAATAACTTTTTAGCAACAAATTGATATTAAATTTTTGAAGCCAAAATTGTCGATTTTTTTTTTTTTGGAGACAGGGTTTTGCCCTGTAATCACAGTGATCCCCCTGTCTCGGCCTCCCAAGTGCTGGGATTGCAGGCATAAGCCACCACATCTGACTCAGTTAATTTTTAAAATCGACAATAACCTGAATCTGTCCATGAACAATTCAGTCTTACCTGTTTAACATAATGGATTTGTGATACTCCATCCTTGAGCTGTACACAATGTAACAGCAAAGAAGCTAGATTCTTCCCATCTGCATCAGCAAAAGCTATACAACACATACACACACACCAAAAAAAATCCATGATTTAACAATATATAGATATAAGTTTAACTTTGTTAGGCAGTCTACAATTTTTTAAATTATGAAACAAAACAGCAAATAAAACATAGTCTCAGATGGACATTTAAGAAAACCATTTGAGGGGTAGGGACACAGTTCAGCAGCACAGCACCTGCCTGGCAAGTGCGAGGTCCTGAGTTTGATCCCTGGTACTGAAAAAAAAAAAAAGGCATGCAAAACTGAATGCAAAAAATATCAAAAAATTAAACAGAACTTGAACACTGTGTGCTTTGGGTCCCAGAGATTAAAATACTCTGTTTGCAAACTGGAAAATATATTAAGTGGGTAAAGTCAGAAATCACCTACATCTCAAAGTTTCGAGGTCCTGATGACAAATAGTCACTGCAGCAACTTGCATTTCTCTCTTCTTCTTAACACCCATTTTAAACAAAATTAACAGGAGTCACTGAAAGAAAGAAGAGTTAAATGCATTAATGCATTGTCTACTGGAGGGTTTCTCAACCTCAACACTACTGACATGTTGGGCCAGATAATCCTCTATTGTGGAGATGCTGTCTTGTCCTCTGCAGGAAGTTTACAGCCTTTCTGGCCACTACTCACTAGGTGCCAGAAGCACTCTCCCCACAACAAGTTGTGACAACCAAAATTGCTTTCCAACATTGTTTTGTGGAGCAAAACTGCCCAAGGTTGAGAATCACTGATCTAAGGATTTGGACCTTGAAAAAAAAAACTTATCGTAAGGTCAAGAAGTGTTATTATTGTCTAAAGTTACTTTTACCTATTTTGACATATCTTTGTATTTTAAAACATAAAAAACCTTCATCTTAGTAAAAACTAAAGAAATCAACAGTTATCAAAAAATATCTTGTGCCAAATTAACCTCAAAGGCCTATCAGACTGACAGATCTGGAGGTGATACTCTATCTTGCTTTTAACAAAGTATAAAGGAAACTTTTTGTGAGGTTGCTTATAGTTAACAAATCAATGGTTTCATAATGGCCTAAAGAACCTTACTCAAAGCCTACATAATAATCATTCCTTATCATCTGGGAAGAGGTCACTAGGGAACTATCACAAGATTTTTGTCATGTAGTTAGCATTTTTATCAGCGTTGACGACATAAACAGCACATAAAACAATGCACTTAGACATAAAACTGGGAGGATAGGCTGAAGGATGGAATCAACTCAGTGAACTAGAATAATAAGCAAAATGAAGTCTACCAAAATGAAACAGAAATGTAAAATGTTATAGTTAAATTAGAAACACACGTATACACAGAGACATGGAAAACAGGACAACAGAAGGAAGTGAAACTTGAAACATCTCAGTATGTCAGCCAACAGCACAACATGACTGCTAAAAGACACAGAAGCCGGTCAGATCAAAGACGAGCATGATTCCTCAGTCCGGTGAGGTGCAGCCAAAAGCAGAGCATGCCACAACAATGGGCATTCCAAGGAACAACCAGACCACTGGGGGGGTCTAAAGTTATTCTTTCAGGAAACAGAAGAGTTAACCAAAAGTGGTTGCCCTGCAAAACAGATAGGATATGTCCCTTAAAATAGTTGCTGGGTTACTTTATAGAAAAGGTTTAGTAACAGTTAACTTTAGAGTGACACATTTCAGCTCAAATTAAAGGAAAGAATTCTATGGTCCAACAAAGGAATGAACCACCTGTAAACAGAATTTCCCAACACAGGGATATTCAAGCAGAAGGTAACCGAACACAACACACATCTTCTGGATCCCTGACCCAGCCTCCTAAGTGCTCCCCTTATTTCTACCCTTGTTTCTGAAGAGTACATTCTCTTCCATCTTTTCAGTGTTTTTTTTTTTAAATACCAATAAAGATTTTTCTTTCTGCTTAAAACTTGCCAAGGGCTTATTACACCTTCATAAAATACAAAGTTAAGACTCTGGCATTCAAAGCCCTAAATAATCTGGCCCTGGCTTCCTCCGATATTCATCTCAAGCCACACACACACACACACACACACACACACACAGGAGCCACACTCTCAGCTCTCAATCTATTCTTTACCACCTTAGGATCCTTTTGCATTTCCTGATGCTCTTACTCCCATCTAACAGGGTTTATACTTCCCAATCTGCCTACAAATGCTCATTCCACCACATCTTTGCAAGGCTGACCTTCCCCATTATTCAGGTTTCTGCTCAAATACCACCTCCTCAGAAAAGCCTTTCAGGACCACCACTCCGAGGCACACATACACTATCCCTTTACTTTCTTTAAAGCACTCTCACTACCTAAAATTATACTAATATGTACTCTTATATACTTTCTCTTCTAGTAGGAATCTTTGTATCTAGTAGGAATCTTTGTAAAGGCAGCAACTTTGTTTTGTTCAGTGTTTTAATTCTCAATTCCCAAACAGTGCCTGGCACATGTTAGGCAAGTATTTGGTGACTAAATAAATGAATTAACAAACATTTGCCAGAGAGCTGTAGAAGGGATATATACCTTAAATGGCAGAAAGGTGGGTGGCCAGGTATCTAAAGTCCATTCTACAGCTAACTGACAAGTCAGTCCTGACACTAAAGAATGTATTGTCCATTTGGATGTAAGAAATCAATATTAGTAATGGCAGGTGAGCAACACTTAAACCAAACATGGTAATCAAATGGTCATAAAGGTGACATAAGATTTAGGGAAATAATTAAGGTTCACTTCCAAGGAAAGTGACCAGCGCACAGAGTGAGAAGAGACTGAGGAAGGTAACTGAGGAGAGAATTCTCTGATGAATAGTCCAGAATACGTTTCTGCAAAACCTCAAGACTACACAAAAACAGACTCGGTGCTCATGTTGCTCAACTGAACCCTAAACGTGTAGGATTCTACCCCAAGTAAGGAAAATCGCGTGTCCCCAAACTCCCAACGTCCTGAATAAGCGGCCATAGGTGCCCAGCGCATCTATTCTACTTGTAGGTCTCACTTATTGCTTCCCTTCTGGTCACCGCTTCCCTCCCATTTATATTAGTCCCATATTCTCTGAGCGATTTCCAACCACGTGGAGTCCAAAGAATGACAGGTGAAAAAAGTGGTTAAAGGGCAGTCTCCATGGAGACCTAAGCGACCGGAAATCAGTTTCACAGTCCCCAAACGCGATACTGAAAGACTGGGACTAGTGGGACTTTCCATCCGGCCCGAGCAAACACTCCGGGCCGAGCAGCGGACAGTTCCGCGCTATTGTGGGGTCTGGCAGGCAAAGTGCCTGTGAGCCAAACCTCGTGGCCGTGGGTGTCTTGAATACAGTCGCGGCTATCTGGACGAGTCCCGGAAGCTGGTAAAGTCTACGACGCGTCCACGGCTCACAACGTGGTCTGTGATTGACTACCGGGTCGGGGCGAAGGGAGGAGGGCCCAGGACCCGGAAGAGGAAACATCGCGAGAACAGACGGACTATAGTTCCTCCAATTAAGAGACTGGCATCGTGACGTCACTGGGCGGGGCAAATTCGCGGGGATTTGGTTGGGCTGCGCTTTGCGGGTAGTGCAGTCTTTAGGTGAGCTCTTGGGGGGCATCTGAGTTACTGGTAACAGCAGTGCCTTGTCTCCCTCCTCTGGGCGGCCTAGGCTGTGGCCTCCTCACCCCTGGATACCTGGGAAGCACCTTTCTGTCCGTCCCGACATTCCGCTCATTTTACCCAATGCGATCGGGCGAAAAACTACCTTACCTTCGGGTCCTGGGAACGGGGTGCCCTGCGACTTTACAGGCAGCGAGTGATGGAGCAGGATTTGAGCCGAAGCCTAGAGAGTTTGGGCGAAAATGTGAAGCGCTCGAACAAACTTAACGTGTGGCAAAATGTTTATTCATTTAGTAATTACTGAGCTGTACAGTCAGTGTTGCCAGTATGCTACCCTTGGCAGTTACCCCTAAAAGATGTATGTCGCAACTCCTACAGAGTCTCTTGAACCTTTGGAAAAAAAAAAAAAAAAGAAAATGGGACTGAGACTGCACAGGGAACCTGGTCAGGATATCAGCAATGATGCTTCATGAGCACTGATTGAGGAAATAAAAACATTCAAGGAGCCTAACCCTTAAGTCGGATCGATGACTTTAACCTTTTAATCATTGCTTTTCTGAACTTTCTGTTAACTTGCCTTATATATAGTTTTCCACACGTGTATATTTCACTAATCAGGATCTTTGATTTCGAGCTTTGTTTATGGGATTATATAAGTGTTCTGCAATAATTTACTGCTTTCAGCATTGCTTTTGTAACCACATAAAAGCAGGTAGATATACTTGTCTCGTTCACTGTTACACAGTATTCCATTTCTTAGTACACTACTACATTTACATATTCATTCTAGTACCTCTGGACATTTGAATTATTTCCAGCTTTTACTCTAACAGTGCGGCTATGAATTATTTTATGCATGTCAACCCATTGAGTGTGTACAGAACTTCCTCTACAACAATTTTTTCCTAATATTTTTGTGACTGAGACTGATAGAAGTACATTGTACTTTGGAACCAAGTACATACAAGTACACATTTTATTTTTTTATTTATTTATTTATTTTAAAGAGAATAAAGCCAAGGAAAATAAAACCAATCAAAATAAATCAGTATAAGTGATACAGGACTTCAAAACCTTACGAAATCAACGATGTTACCATAATGCCTTTTGTTGTCTTCAAAATAACTGCAGATAGCTTTAGACATAGTAAAAATCAAACAGAACATAATAGAATAGAAACAATAAAAGACTTCAAAACAAGCCAACAGTAAATCCAAAATAGATACCATAATATGTCTTGCTGTCTTTTAAATAGCTGCTCATGCCATTAGATTTAACATAATCAAAACAAAAGAGAATAAAACCCAACCCAACAGAATAATCAATGATACAGTTTCCAGGTGGGGAATCATTTCCTGGTAAGGCCTAGTTCTCTCCCTCTGCTGACCTGGAATCAAGTACACATATTTTACTGCAACAGTTTCCTGCAATGTTGGTTACTCTTCAGGGGCTCTGAGATTTTCATTCTTCTTTAATTATGGTAATATATACATAACAAACTTTTATCATTTTGACCATTTTGTGTTTCTGTGTTATTTATATCTTACTGAAATAATTACATAAACCTCAATGGGTTCCAGCTTTTTTTTTCCATTCTGACAAAACTGCTTGAAAGTAAGGAGCAGACACTGTGACTCCTCACCCCACGCAATGAGAGATCCTACCAGAAAACACAGTAAACATATTTGAACAGAATAAACATTTATGTTAAGCGGTAATAACTGCTATGAAAAAGAAAAAATGAGAAACAAGATGAGAGTGTGGGCAAGATTTGTTGCCATTTTAAGTAGGATAGTCAAGTAGGCATCTCTGAGTGAAAGCTGCAAGAACTGCAGATTCCTAAGGGTGTGAGGGTTCTCATCAGAGAGAATACGGGGGGGGGGGGATCCTGGAGCAGGGGCTGGCTTGCTAGGTAACCAGTAAGGTGCCAGGATGGGCTAAGCCAAGTGAGCAAAGGGATAAATTGAGAACAAGATAAAGGGATACAGATAATGTAAGGCTTTCAAATTACTGAAAGGACTTTGACTTTCACCATTAAATAAGCAGCTTATGTTTCAAACGAATTGCTGGAGCTATTTTTTTGTAAAGAGATTTAATGGGTGTAAGAAAATCCCCTTGAGGAAATGAGACAGGCAAGATACTGATAGCTCAGATTGTGGCCTTAGCATGGAAATTGTAAGAAATGTACAGATTCTGGATATAATTCAGATGCATAACTATAAGATTTCTAAAGGATACGATAGGGGTATGAGGAAAAGAAGAATCAAGGATGGTTCCAAGATGCCTGGCCTGAGTAACTGTAAGGATGAAGTTGCTATCCATGGAGTGATAGGGGCAAATGTTTACTATGAGCAAGTTTAGATGCATTTAAAACAAATAAGGAGAAATTGGCAAGATCAAGTAAAGCCAGCCTTCTTTATCTGTTGATTCTGCACCCAAAAACTCATCCAACTATTGATTGATAACATTTGGTGGGGGAGGAGTATGCATCTATATTAAACACATATAGACTTTTTCTCCTTGTCTCTAACAACATAGAATAACAATTATTTGTACCAGGTGTTGTGGTGCACAGTTGTAATCCTAGCACTTGGGAGGCTGAGGCAGGAGGAGCACCATGAGTTCAAGCCCAGCCTGAACTAAGCAGCAAGACCCTGTCCCAGAAAAACAAAGAATCAATTACTTGTATATCATTTACATTGTATTAAGTATAAGTAATCCAGAGATGATTTAAACTACACAGAAAGATGCACATGAGTTATATACTATGCCATTTTCTAGAAAGAATTTGACCTTTTTCTGGTCTTAGTAGCCACCCTCTTGGAGGAAAGAGGGGCTTGGACCAATTCTCCATGGACACTGAAGGATGACAGTAGAAGTAACTCTCAGTACTTGTAGTACACAAAGGGGCAGACAATTGGAGCATTAGCTCCTAGGGGTAGAAGTAGGTGAAAGAGAAGGCTTGGTTTTAAGACTGAAATAGTAACACATTCGGAGAAAATAATCTTTTGTGTTTTTTGGCACCTAGTGGTATTATCAACTTGAAAGTACTTTTTTTTTTCTGTGCTGGGAATCAAACCCAAGGCTTCCGACATGCTAAGCAAGCATTCTATCTCTGAGCTACTGAAACTACTTTAAATTCACTGCTTGAGGTTTTTCAGAACACAGTAACTTGAATCTGAACCACAGACATTTTAAAAGTAACTGTATTTTATTTGTGAAAATGCATTTCAACTGATTTTTAAAGGATTACCAGTTCTTACTATATAAAAGCATAAATCAAAATACATTTAAATAACAGTAAAAGTGAACTAGATAAAATAATGAAAAAGTAATCCACGTGTCCGTGTTTTATTCAGCATAGCTTAGCATTGTGACCATGCATCTGTGAATATTTTCCATTCAAGTATAGAAAGGAATTTTTAGAATTATTTAATAACATATTTTCTTATATAATTTTAGACTGTTTTACATTATAAGAACATTTGAACAATTAAAATTTAGCTTTTTAAGATACCAAAGAAGGCTGTAATTGCTTACATATTTACTACCTGTTCTTGAAGAGCTCCATGCCAGCCAAAACTTCAAAAGCAGTACAATTCGCCAACTGGAAGTTCCCAACTGGTTTCCATGCAAGTATTATTTTCTTTACTGAAAGCATGATAAAGTCTCACAGTTTCCTGATCACCACTACATTCCTCAAAGTTATAATTTATAATAATCAGTCACACATGGTGATTTATATAAGTAAACAATACCCATAAAAATCTCCATTTAATAGTGTTAGGTCTAAAATGAGCCAAATTAATATGCAAGAATTATGAATATTTTTATTTTAAATATAAGAACCTATTTTGCTATTTCTTAGTATAAATTTGTCCCTACATAAGTGAAAAAGAGCACAGTGCCTCTATTATTTATCTTATATCTACCTGGTTTAAAACACAATTATTATTTCTCAGTTTCTGTGCATCAGAAACTTGGCAGCAACATTGGCCAGGTGCTTCTAGCTAGCCTTGGGTTTGATTCCCAGCACAGAAAAAAAAAAAAGGTACTTTCAAGTTGTAATACCACTAGGTGCCAAAAAACACAAAAGATTATTTTCTCCAAATGTGTTACTATTTTAGTCTTACAACCAAGCCTTCTCTTTCACCTACTTCTACCCCTAGGAGCTAATGCTCCAATTGTCTGCCCCTTTGTGTACTACAAGTACTGAGAGTTACTTCTACTGCTTGATTGAAGTTCCAATCAAGATATTGGCTAGACCATCTATAAGCTTGTTGGCACACATCTATAAGCTTAGTTACTTGGGAAGCTGAGGCAGGAAGATTGCAAGTTCACAGCCAGCCTGGACAGTTTAGTGGGATCTCGTCTCAAAATAAATTACAAAGGGCTGGGGATGTAGCTCAGCACCCTGGAGGTCCACTCTCCAGAATCACTGACACATACAAAGACATTGACTGGGGCTACAGTCCCCTGAAGGGTTGGATGGGCAGAAAGAGATGCTTCAGAGATGACTCACTCATCGGTGCTAGTCACTTATAAATGTTAGTGCTTTCATACATGGGTCTCCTACATGGCTTGAGAAATCTTTTTTTTTTTTTTTGGACTGGAAATCCAACTTATGACCTCACGCTTGCCAGGCAGGATTTGTGCTGCTGAGCTATATCCTCAGCCCTGCTTGAGCAATCTTAAAACCTAGTGGCTTGTCTTTCTGTGAATGAGCAAGACATAGCAGGGTAGAAACTGCAGTGACTTTTATGCCCCAGCCACAGAGGTCACATCCTTCTGATCATTCCCTATTGGTTACAAGGATGATCTATAGTCAGTATAGAATGATGTCTTAGTTATTTTTCTCATTGCTAAGACCAAATACCTGACACCCAAAGTTAAAGGAAGAAAGGTTTATTTGGCTTACATTTCATAAAGGTTTCAGTTCATACTTGGCTGGCTCCAAGGCAGAGTGGCATGGCAGAGAGGAATCACAGAGGAGAAAGAGTTCTTTGGCAAATCCGGGAAGGCAGAAGGTAGCAAGTAGCAAGCAACAAGTGACAAATGACCGTACACTAGCCCTCTTTCTGTCCTTTATATTTTTGTATCCCAGGATGGGGTACCCTTAATCCTACATCAAACCAATTAGTAGATTAATTTAGTAACCATACATCTTTAATCCCACAATCACACACTCTAGATCCAGCCACCCCTGAAAAAAGGCCCACCTATTACTGCATGAGGCTTTGGGGGGACATCCAGACACCATCCATAGCAAAGGTTCTACACAAAGATGTCAACACTAGGAGGCTAGCATCACAGAGACCATTTTGAAAGCCAGATACATGGTACTATAACACATCCTCAGATTATCTTGATTTTTTCCTTTGATGTTTAGAATGTGCTAAGTAATAGATCATAACTAAGATGTGATTTGTTTAAGAATAGTTTGAATAAAATTTCCACAGGTTTTCTTATGAAAATATCAGTGCTCTTGTGTGCATACAAGGTTATTTGTCATTAATGGCAGACATTTTCATAGATGCTAGCCAAGAATTTAAACATAAAGTCAAGTTGATTATGAATAAGGAATATTTTAGATGTTCTTTCTAAACAATTTTGATCTTATCCCTTCCCTATGTAAGAATACATGGTCATTGTCTTGTGACACTCTTCTCTTCCTGCTTTATACACCAATTTCCAACTGCAGTGACCTTCTCAATAATCCTGGAAAATACCATCCTTTCTGGTGAGTCTTTCTTATTCCCACCTAAGAAACTTTCTCACACTTGAAGATCCACCTCAAATGTCACTTTCTCCATATACCCTGACAAGAAGTTCTCCTTCCATCAGGCTTAGATTTGGGGGGTCAGTTAGTTACAGCACAGTCATTTTGTTAATACACAAGTTATTTCTATGCTTGACAGGCCTCCCACTGATTTCATCACTTTTCCAAGACTAAGACCATCTTTAGATCCCCGAGGCATATTCTTTTTTTTTTTTTTTTTTTTTTTTTTTTTTTTGTACCAGGATCAAACTCACGACCTCGAGTTTGCTAGGCAGGCGCTTATGCCAGTGAGTTAAATCCCTGGCCTTCCTGAGGCATAGTGTAGTGCCCAGCATAAGTATTTGAGCAAATGTTCATTGAGTTAGGATGTCAGGGCCAGCAATTTTCTTCAAGTATTAGTGCATAGCGATGCTTTCTTTGCCACTATGTGGCAGCAAATGACAGAATTATTACCACCTTTTAGTAAGGAGTTCAACCAACATGAATAATAACCAAATGGTACACAATAGTTTTGTGGGCGGGGAGTTACAGGGAGCCCTCACTGTCCCGATATATATTCCCTGCGCTTGCTTTGGCAGCACTTATACTAAAATTGGAACTGATCTGTATTCCTGGATTTTTTAATAATTGCATTTTTATGTGAACTAGAGCATTTATGGGGTAAAGTACATAAAAATTTTTACAAAAAAGGCTTTAGCTTATCAAATTCCTACCCAAAAGTATGTTTTAAAAAACCTGTCAGCTCAGTTTGAATAATATATGTATTATGAAATATAACTATTGCATAAAAAATACTTAGTTATGAAAATTGCTCAGTATTACACTTTTTAAAATCACTCCATCTGTTGTTTATACTTTCTACATAAAAAGCAGGTATTTAAACCTTAACAGAAAATTTAATAGGAAAAAATAGTTGTAAAATAGCATGACTCAGAAATACTAAAATAGAAAAATGATTTATATAACTTCATAAAATATGAATACTTTGTCAGACTGGTAAAATGAGTGAATTTTTTTCTTCTTAAACTTTAATGTTGCAACACTAGTCGTGAGTTTATCTTTTAAAATATATTTTTAGGGATTATAAGGTTGCTACTTAGAACACCCCCCAATCATTAAACAGTTGCTATTTTTACCATTTGAATTATGTGACTATATTCTTAAAGAAAAGCAGCAAATATGTTGGGCACAGATAGAAAAACAAAAGAATTTAAAATGCATAGCACTAGGACCGGGGATTTAGCTCACCGCCATAAGCACCTGCCTGGCAAGTGCAAGGTCATGAGTTCGATCCCCAGTACCAAAATAAATAAAGTAAAATAAAATAAAATTTATAGCACTAACCTGGATGAAAGCACTTCTAGAAAAAGTATGCCTTTTCATTTCTATTATAAAAAGTAATCTAATGCTACATTGTCCACTCAAAACATCATTGCTGTAGAGCTTATGTAAGGGCTTTGGATCTGAGATGGACAAACGAGGAGATTTGCATTCACCCTCTCCACATGCAATTTTAAATTCTCAGTCCTCCCTACGGGAAGAACCATTAGACCCTACCAGTCTACTGCAGCACGTAGTCATGCTGGATGCTTAAACAGATTTAAGCTCAGATCGATAGTTCCATGACAAATTAAGTACAGGTAGAAAGTGAAAGGCTTGGCAGTCCTCATCCTCCGGCAGGACTGGATGGACAGCAAGCAGAACAGCTGTTTAGAGCAGGTTTAGATATCTTCAAACACAATTAGCACCCTGGTCCTTTTCAGGCAAAGCCCAATTTACCTCTATGCACAGACCCTGAAGTAAATATACAACATAGGACCATTTAACGTCAATTTAAAGATTTTGCAAAAATAGTATTTTATTTCAGCAACTGAACCCTCTCTGCCTTGGTGTCTCATAATACCAGACCTGTGGTAACGCAAGCGTTTCAAACCTCACCTTCAGCCTATTTTGGTCAGAATTGGCTTAGAAATAGGTGAAGTTCTTTCTGTCTGCCAGAGAGAGGAAGAGCTTAAACCAGGAGAGCCCTGGGAAGGTCGTTGCTGGCAGACAGCCTCAATAACAGCTGTCACTGATAGACCACACATCGAGAGTCACACCCTCTTCTCAGCCCCTTACAGATGTCATCCCACTTAATTCTCACATAAGGCCAGGAGTAGTACTGTCCCCATTTGGCAAATGAAAAAATTTTCTAGGGATTATGTAAAAGTATTGAGTACAAATGCGCCAGTGTGAATCTTTAGCACTAACTAGTACACTGCTTAATTCCTTTGAATTGCAGTTTTTCATCTTTAAAAAAAAGAAATGTTATATTAGTAGTTATTTTGCTACACTGATGTGAGAATTAATGAGACAGCACACATAAAGTGCTTATCACAGCTCTGAAACATAATACACATCTGACAAATGATCTCTTGCTTTACATTTCTCATTCATCTTTGACCCTAGACCACAAGCTTTCTTGGTAGCCTCAATTAAGTCTCCCCAAAGATGTCTATGCAGTAATCCTGAGACCTATGAATAGGTTCTCTAACACAAGTAAGAAGACTTTTCAGACACAAGTAATGCAAGAATTTTGAAATGAGATTCTCTGGGGTTATTCAGGTGGGTCCAATGTAATCACAAAGGTCTTCATGAAAGGCAGGCAGGAGATCAAAATCAGAAAGATGACATATGATAACAGAAGCAGTTGTAATAATATGCTCTGAAGATGGAGGAAGAAGCCACACACCAAAGAATGCAGGCAGCCTCTAGAAACTGGGAAAGAAAAGGAAAGGATTCTGCCCTGGGATCTCCAGAAGGAATGCAACCTAGCCAACACCTTGAGTTTTAAGACTCATTTCTCACTGTCAAAACAGTGAAGCATGCTATTTTAAAGCTAATAACTGTGATATTTTCACAGCATCCATATGAAATTAACACACTCACGATGTGAAAAAAGAAGACAGAATGATAATAGAATCCTCTATACCCCAGCCTGTATCCCAGTCTGCCTCTGAGATAGTACCTTAGGTGGCTGCCCTCAGCGTATTTTGTTAGCTCAGACATCTTGGGGCCAATCTGACAAAACCTATGCAGTACTTTGTGGACCAACCATGATGGCTTTCTTGGTGCTGGCCCCTGCCCTTGACTTAGCACAGCTGTGGGGCTGGGGATTTGGGCAGTCAAGTGAGAACTGTCAGTTCCATCTGGAAAACTCATCCCAACTCAGTGACTAATGAAATAAACCACTTTATCTACACTGCAGCATACAAGAAACCTTTGTGCTGTTCTAGGTGAGGGAACAAACTCCAGAGCACCTCACAGAGGAGGATCGTTGCTCAGTCCAGGAATCTGGTTTAGGCTAGAATGCATAGACCAGGAGGCAGGGCATCCTGAGGGATCACCACTCTCTGCAGCATCCTCTCTGGAAGCCTTAAGAAGACCCACGGGGCCCAAGCAACGCTCCTTGACTCACTCAGATGTGATTGCCAGCAACGCCTTACTCAAGGTCTTCCTGGTAGAGGGAGGACTTCAATAGGCCACCGTTCTGCAATCCCAATAACTTTCATTTATTCCTCACAACAAGCCTGTGAGGCACACAGGTGTGGAGTCTCATCTTTACTACTAATGAGTAAAGCTGTTCCAACACCAGGGGGCCACTGCGCAGTGTTTCAACGCTCAGTCCAGGGCTCCTTCCGTTATATTCCAAACGCTCCTTTTCCACATGCAAACAAGGGCAACCATGGCAGTGACATTTTCCTACAAAATGTAACAATACCATAATTGCAAGGGCTTCAGAATTAATGGTACAAAGTGGGTAATTTGGGTTTAGTGTTAAACCCTGAAGTAGATGACCCAGGGCCAGAGAGAGAGGCTTTGCAAATGTCACCTCTGCCATCTGCTGGTCAAATGACAATATAACTACAACAACCGAGTATTGATATTATCATCAAATCATGTGTGACCCCAGGGCTGGGTGAATGGCTTCAGTCTGGGTTTTGATTTTTAAGGCCGGAGATGACAAAATAAAATGCTAAATATAAAAACAAAGGTCAAAGGTTTCCATGATATCTCTTCTCAGTGTGGAGAACATCATAGTTTACAGTGGAGGAGATGTTTCATCCATTTATTCAACAAATATTTATGAAACAGTCTTAGTTGGTCTCCCAGGAAACAACTCCAGACACAGATGTGTATGAGGGAGTGTGACTGGGGGGTTCTGTTGAAGATGACAATTTTCCTTTTCCTTTTTTTTGTCATTCTAGGGATTGAATCCAGGGGTTTTACACTGAGCTGCATTCCCATCCCCTTTTTTGTTTTGAGGCAGAGTCTCGCTAAGTCAAGCCAGATGGCCTCCAATTTGCAATCCTGTCTCAATCTCCTGGAGTTCTGGGATTTCTGCATGTGCTACCACATCTAGCTCTTGAACGTAACCCTTATAAGGGTTTGAGGGAAGGAGCGCTGCTCAGAAAGAGGTGAACCGGGATGAATTTGTAGAAGGCCTCAGTCAGTGCTCCTAAGCACTGTGCCAAGCAGAATTTGGGTAAGGCGAGACACACCAAGCCCCTGTACTTCTGCATCCAACAGTTGTTGGACCATGTAAGAGCTGTATTAGTCCCCATGATCACCTTAACCACAAGAGGAACAGGGGCAGTGCACCACAACACCTACCACAGACACTTACCGTGTCCTGGGCACTGTGCCCAAGGCCTAGAGATGCAGTGTTGGCTGAGGTCGAATTTCTCCTTACACAGGCATCTGGGGATCAGTCAGAGCAAACAAGTAAATACAGGAAGGATAAAGCAATTACCTTATAGCTAGAAAATGTGTTGCACAGGATCAAGCAACAAAGAAAAACCTTTGCCTTTTATTAAGATGGCAATAAATTTCAAATATTTGGAGTGAAAGATGAGTTCTCTCTTTACTGATATAAAAACTGAAGAGGGGCCAGGTGTGGTGGTGCATGCCTATAATTCCAGCATTTGAGAGGCTGAAGCAAGAGATTCACTTTGAGTTGGAGGCCAGCCTGGGCTACAAAGTGAGTTTAGGCCAGCCTGAACCGCTCAGTGAACTCTGTCTCAAAAAGAAAAAAAAAAAGCTGAGAAAAATCCAGAAACAGACACTTAACCTCTGAAGCAGTGGGAGATGACTTCAGCGTAACTTCTCTTCAGCTCTCTCCATGAATAGGTGGTGAGACTCTCCCTAAATCTGGGGCTACAAGTGTTCTGTGCTATAGGAAAGGAGGGCTGCATATTGACAAGTGGTATTCCTGGGACTCGGAAAGCTCGCTTATACTGTTCTTCCCACAAACAGCATCTTAGTACCATCAGGGAGGACAGCTCCTGGGTACCTACTTAGGTGGAGCCAGGAACTTTGCATGGTGATTCTGCCTCTATCCATCTCTTGTCCTCTAATCCAGTCCTGTCATCTCAGCCATCCCTTCCTCCGCATCCCTTGGTTTCTTCTCTGTAGAATCTCTATGTCTTCTCAGAGAAAAGCACTAGAATCCTGGCCTGTTCTTCCCAGTTAGTAACTGACAGCATGACGATAAATTCTAGTCCCTGAACTTTTTATGGTTTAAATATTTAAAAAGCACACAACTGTATGTTTCTCTACCATGAGTTACAAAAAAAATCATTTGGAACTTAAAAACCAGAAATTTCTTTTCTTTTTCTTCAATTTTTATTTTTTATTATTGCATGTTTACAGTACATAATGATTATATTCCTTTTGGGAGGTTGGTACTTGTATGTAACACATCTTAATTCTTTTTTTTAATCCCCTTCACTTCTCCTTTCTTCTCTCTTCTCTATCTCTTGGTCCCCTTCCCTTCTCCAAAATATCTATCTTCCTATTTCCTATTATCTACCTTTAATTTTGCTCTTTATAATTTGGGTTTCTGATAGGAGTTTGATTTATTTCACTTAACATTATGTTCTCAAGGTGCATCCATTTTCCTGCAAATGACTCAAGCATAGTCTGTAGGGCACAGTAGTACTGCATTGTGTATAAAAACCACATTTTCTTTATTCATTCATCTTTTATGGACACATAGTCCTCTTCCAAGAGTAAATTATTATGAATTGTGCTGTTATACACCTAAAATGCGTATATCACTCTACTCTGACATCTTTAACTCATTCAGAAAGATAGAAGGGGAATAGCTGGGTTGAATAGAATTTCTAGCCTTAGTTTTTTGAGGAAGCACCATACTGGATTTCCATAGTGATTGTACTAGTTTACATTCACAACAACAAGGAAGATGTTTCTTGTTACAGAATTTTGAACATAACCTATATCATTTAGAATTATGACTGTTGTGTTTATGGAAAAGGACTGTATTGAATACAGATCCAGCTTCAAGGAAGGCTTCTGGGAATACAGTGACCCATCTACTTCTAGCTGTCACTCCCATGAGGATTTCTCTACATTGTTGCTACACCCTTCCTGATAGGCCTATATCCAACTGGTGATCTACCCATAGCACCCTGCTTGCTTCAGGTTACTGTGAGACAACTCTGACTGTGGTCATATGTGCTTCAGGACTCCCCAGCTCATTGGCTGATGCTTTAAGCAGCTTATATCATGATTTCCTCACCAATCCGGTCATCCTCTTCCCTTCATGAACCATAGTCCTTGAGTATCCTTCATGCCCATCTCCATCTCAGCTTCTGATTCCACAGAACTAACAGCAGATAAATATTAACCAGTTTATGGGGCAAGACTCATTGGTGGATCTTTACCTCCTTTACTTGTCATGCAAGAGCTAGAGTACAGATAGACAAAAATAGATGTACCCAAACTAGATCCATACCCATGTGTATATATTAGATTTTCATTCTGCAGACTATGATACTTTCATTCTTTTCTTGATAGGAAAGTTCAGGAGTTTTCCAGTCTTCACCAGGTAATAGAATCACAAAATTACATTCAGAAGCAATATTAATAATTTATTCATTCACACAACAAACTTTTAGTGAATGTCTACTCTATGTCAAGCCTTTTGGGTTCCTAGTATATGATGATACAATGTATATCAGATATGTTTTCTGCTCTCTAGGGAATTACCTCTAATACTGAAAAAAATATAGCAAAGTGTGTTTCAGAATGCAGGGATCTTTTAAGTGTGGTAAGCAAGGTGGCACCCTAGCTATGTCCAACACTTGCAAAGCCTGAACCCAGGCAACATGTCAGTACCATATTTAGGCCTGCTAACATTCTCTCGCTCGCTGCTTTTCTGTATCTCACTGTCTTTACCTGGAACATACTTGATCCTTGTTTCATTTTCTACCTGGATTTTGCTGCATGTCTTCATCAAGATGTTGCTTCCTCCGAGAATTCTAACTGGACTCCTTTAAGACTGAGGTAGATGAGTCTGGCATATGGTTCCACAGTGTTTATTAGTATTTCTGCCTGTCACAGCTGTATCACAGTGTGTGACTTAATTCCCATTTATTTGTCCATGCTTCCCTCTGACTAAATTATCTCTTCCTGAAAGGCAGTGGTTAGTCAGTGCTGGTTATCAGCTGGTGACATAGGCTAAGGATAACAGGGACTGTTTGTTGGATAAGTAAATGAATGCTCCCAAATGCAGCGAAGTTAGGAAAATATATTAATGTATTTAATAAATATTTATTCAGTAGTATTACATGCTAGACATTTCTAGACACCAAGGTTAACTGGAATGATGGAACAAAGAACCTCGTGAAGTTTATATTCTAGGAGGAAAAACAGGCAACAGACAAACTGCTATAAGAAACACGAAACACAATGGTGGAGAAGTTTATTTCATACAGGCTTCTCAGGAAAGAACTTATGCATAAGGTTATATCTGAGCAAAGACCCAGTGAAAATGAAGGAATCACTTATAAATATTAGGCAAATACAATACTGGTAAGATTTTTATCAGCAATAATTTTTAAGTATTTCCCAAAAATATTGGTTACATGTCAGGGCTAATTTCTATCAGTTATTGTGGGTAATGTCATGAAGGGTTTTTGCTAAACTTTCACTTTTATTTTGTCTCTATTGAGCCAGGGATGCAGCTCAGTGGTACAGTGCCTGCCTGGTAAGCGCAAGGCCCTGAGTTCAATTCCTGGTACCAAAAAAATAATATGTATTTTGACTGTATCTTTAGATACTTACAAAATATTTCACAGTTTTTTAATTTGTTGCCTATTTTATAAGGGTTGGTATGATAGTCTTTATTGCTAAAATATTTGAAATCATGGACTAACGCAGATAACACCTGTTATCAGTATAATTTTTTCAGTACTGGGAAACCAGGACCTTTTCACTGAACTACATCCCCTGCTGAGACAGGAGAGAGAAACAAGAAAAGAGAAAGAGAGAGAGAGAGAGAGAGAGAGAGAGAAATGGAGAGAAATGGAGAGAAATGGAGAGAAATAGAAATAGAGAGAGGAGTCTCATTAAGTTGTCCAAGCTAGATGTGACTTGCATCCTTCAGTGGTGGGATTACGGGTTTGTGCCATCATGCCTAGCTAAGTATAAATATTTTTATTTATACTGTTAACTAATGGGTCTGGAAAAAGCAATTAATACAGAAATTTTAATTTCTGCAAGAAGCTTAAATTTTAAGGATAAATTCAAAGCCTGTGATAGCCTAATTTTTCTGGCAATTTTTGGTTTTCCTTTTTAACTACACATACATCACAAAAATACATCAAGGGATTTCAAGGCAGTCTCTAGAAGATCTTAAAGGGAATGAAAAATTCCCTGATAGGAGTTATATAATCAGAGAATTCTCTTTTTCTAGATAGAGGAAAATGACTAGTTGGATTTATGTTTTGATATGAGAAAGGCAAACAGCAGCATTTTGTAAAGTCTAGGTAATAAACTCAAAAGCGGTGAGCATTTACTATTAAGAGAAAAGTCTATATAGCATGGAAGTGTAATGTTTATTGGAGAACATGAAACAACCAATTGAAGTTTTCACACATTATTGCTGTCACAATTTTGGACAAGGTGGGTGTGTCTAAACTACTCAATGAAATTCTGAAATAAGCAATAAACCTCTAAAGATTACCAAGTGGTATGGTTTGCATGTGACCCAAGTATGTCTCCCAAGAGCTCATGAACTGGAAGCTTGGTTTCCAGCATGATGATGTGAGAGGTGCTGGGACCTCGGAGAGAGGAGACTTATACGTGATGATTGGGTCATTGGAGGTGCTATCATGGGAAGAGATTGATATAACTCAAAGAGTGAGTTAGTTCTTGTGAAGGTAAATTATTAAAAAAAAAAAAAAAAGACAAGAGCCAGTCTGCCTTCTCCCTTTTTTTGGCTTCCTGTCTCACCAGGGTTATCTCTTCCCCCAAGCCTCCACCATGGTTACCTCATTCACTGTAAACCTCTCCAGAGCTGAGCAGAGCCAGCACTATACTCTTGAATTTCCACAACTAGGAGCTAAATAAACCTCTTTTCTTTACAGATTTCCCAACCCTACATATTTTGTTCTCGCAATGCAAAATAAGCTAGTATACTATGTATTTGTGCTATTACTCTTAGTATTTATTTAGACTTATAAAGAATCTCTTCCCCCTTGTCTCCTTCCCTCTCTGTCTCTCCGTCTCTCTGTGTGTCTCTGTGTCTCTGTTTCTGTCTGTCTCTCTCTCCCTCTCTCTCCCCCCTTTCTATATATATCTTTCTCACTTGACAGAGTCTCACTATGTAGTCCAGGTTAACTTGAAACTTGTGATCCCCCTGCCTCAGCCTTCTACATGCTGGGATAATGGGAATTTGTCACCAGGCATAGCAGTATGCACTTTTTTAACCTAAAAAGTATACGCACATAGAAAGGTATTTGTATTAACATGTTTTACCTGAGTACAATTTGCCTAAGCAGATAACTTTCTTTTTATTGTCATTTTTTTAAATATCTAAGTTTGGGGAAAGAACTCTCATACAAGTTTTGAATGAAATTCTGGAGAATGTTAGGCAAACCTATTTGTTTCCTTTTGCTGTTGCTATTTTATAGGAAGATGGAGCAGCTCTTTGTATTATCTGAGAGGCCTTTTAAGAAACAGAAAGATATTTGAAGTATAAAAGTAATCTTAACATTTTTATTATTCCGATTTTGAGGATAGAGTTTTGGAAAGACAACATCAATAATGGTTAGAAGAGACAAAATACAAGTTAGAAGTAGCTAAAGACAAATAGTTTGCAGGAAAACTATGAAAATACAGCAATAAACAACAATAGTTACTAGGACCTTAACTTTTTCAAAGGCAAGAATTCCTAAATAATAATAATAATAATAACAATAATAATAATATGTGAAGAAGCTTTAAATTAATGGAACAATTTGGTGACATCTACTCATCTGTACATAAAATGACTTATTCATTTTACATAAAAAAGTCCAAATGTTGATTTTCTCCTTTTGTATATTATTCATGTAACAATTTGTGGTAAAGGACTTATCAAGATACTTTTATATGTATATATTTCATCATACATACAAGATACCAGAATATACAATTAAGATTAATTTAAAGGCTTTCTAGTTTTAACATATAATTAATAACAATAGAGTAAATAAAATGATGGTTAATAAATTTATCATCTTAGTGCAGGAGATTTAGCTCAGTGGCCTAAGCGCCTGCCTGGCAAGTGCAAGGTCGTGAGTTGGATCCCTGGTACTACCAAAAAAAAATCATTTTAATAAACTTAAGCTTTTTAAATGAAAATTACATCAATTATCTTGCATATATTTATATTTTATATTTTAAAATATTACCATATCTAGTATAATCAAATTTGCATTGTTATATATATATGTATTTTCTTTCTTTTTGGTGCAGGGGACTGAATCCACGGTCTCCTGTCGTGAAGTACTAAGCATGTGCTCTACCACTGAGCTGCTCTCTCAGCCTTTAGCTGTCACATAATGCCAAGAAAATCAACTTTTCTTTTCTCCAGGAGCAAAATTAGAGAACTGACGATTCAAATCTGTTCAGCTATTTTTATACTTTAACACCTATATCATATAATTCTAACAAATTTGAGGAGGCAAAAAAATAGCTAAATATATATAGATAAAAATCTTCCAAGTTTATTTACATATTTTATTAATCTATTGTCAATTTAAGCAATAAAGTAACTTAAAATTGCTTTAACCAGCTATGTTTTACATCTGTTTCCTCTTTACAAACTTTCTATGCATTCAAACTTTATTTATTAATTAACTTAATAATTTGCCTGAAGTTTTAAAGTTAATTAAGCATCTGAAAATTACAATTTAGTCATCATATAAATTTTTGTGCTTTGTAACATTGTAAGGAGTTCATAAAATTAAACTCTTTAAGCATTCATTATCATTTCATTTAGCTGAATACAGTTTTATGCATATAATTTTTGAAACTTTAAAAATAAATTATACATACATACATACATACATACACACACACACACACACAAGAGAGCGACAGGCAGTTGGTTTCCACATAACTTGAGTCCTTGACAATTTTATCAAGCTGTACAATTAAAATGTCAGGTCTTATTAATCCCTGAAGTACAAAAATGAAGGAGGGGTTGTTTCTTAGGTTCAAAAAAAATTTTTATTCTTTCAGACAAGCAAGACAAATAATCTCCTCTAGGATTTCTTCATTCTTTTGTTCTGATATACTTCTCAAATGAACAATCTTGTTCATGTCAAAATTTCCCCAAGTTGGCGATGGCATTCCAAATTTTCCCTGATAAGATTATGCCAGTTAAAAAACCTAAGAATACATATTATCATATAAAGAAAAAACACAAAGGAGGCAAGTGTTAACCTGGGAGGGGCACAGTTTTATATCGAGAAACCCTAGGAGGATCGTATGACCTACATATAAGGAAGATGCTTGGTTTGTGTCTCTGGAGTTTGGCCAAAGGCCAACTGTTCCTAATCCAGAGCTGGATAAAACCTTCCAATTTGGCACAGATGAAATGAAACATACCAGTTGTCGGGGAAACAGGAACACAGGCTGGAGAAGAAGTCCTTATAAAGTTTGCAAGGTGATCCAAGAAGTTTTCAAGCTGGTCTCTAGAGACCTTTGAACTCTTTAGTCCCTGAAGTTGAATTAAATGTGAATTTACTAGATTTATGTCATTCTTTCCCTACAGTTTTCCTTTTATAGACAAACACTTAAAATGCTAATGGAGCAGAAGTAGGTGTTAGAGTGTTAGAAAATGCAGTTTTCAAAGAACAATACAAATCTGGTTAAATAAAAACAAATTCTAGCCAAGCATGTTGTTCAGATCTATAGTCCTAGCTACTCTGAAGGTTGAGGCAGGAGGGTGACTTGAAACCAAGAGTTTGATGGTAGCCTTGGCAACATGGTGAGGCCTCATCTGAAAAAAGAAACAACATAAAACAAGGACCAAGGATTTAGCTCAGTGGCATATGCACCTGCCTGACAAGTGTGAGGTTGTGAGTTTGATACCTGGTACGGGGGAAAAAAAGGAAAAGAAAAAGAAAAAAGCCAAGGAACTTTATTCCTGTGAAAACAAAATAAACTCAACACCAAAGGGATTCAATGGAACATCAGAGTTCAGTTTAGCATGTGTATGTAGGGACATGGAAAGTCTCAGGTATGCACACTATTACTGATGATCTTGCTCCAATACCCTGGAGACTCAACTGAATCTTGCTGGACTTCTAATTCTGTTAATTCTCTGCAGCCAGACTATCAGGAACACACTTGCAGTTGAACAAGTTAAGCATATTGTTCATTGCATCTAAGACAAACACACACTATGAGGCATTATGATAGTTCCACAAGAGGGCATAAAAAGGACCTTTCACAGTCTGTGGGTCATAGCAAGCCTAAGGAATATACCAAGACTATAAAAGACAAAGTTTTCTAATATAATAACTGTACAATAAAAAATTATTAATAACTCATTAAAATGTTTCCAAATAATACTTAAAAGCAAAGAAAGTAGGTCATAACATACAAAAGTAAGATAAAAAATGTGAATCCAACCATATGGTAGAGCACACCTGTAATCCTAGGTACTCAGGAAGCTGAGATCTCAGGTTTGAGGCCAGTCTAGACAACTTAGTGAGACCCTGACTCAAAAATAAAACAAAACAAAAAATCTGGGAAAGTGTCTCAGTGTTTCCTTGCTTCAGTCCCCAGTCCTACTCTCCTGAAACAGTGGATTCAGCATGATCCCATATATGACTATGTGTATATATAAAAAGATTTACAATGTTAAAGTTTTTATGAATGAGGGATTGTGGATAATTTTAGTATTTTTCTTTATTCTCTGTACCTTTTTATACTCTTTGATGAAAAAGTTTATATTGTTCTTATTGCCAGAAAACAAAATATTGTAAAACAAAAATGGCAATGAAACACTTCTTTAAAAGATTTTACGAGCCAGATATGGCGACATACACCTATTATCCTAGCACTTAGGGGCCTGAAGCAAGAGGATGGCTGCAAGTTTGAGACCGGCCTGAGCTACATAGTGAGCTCAAGGCCAGCCTGGACTACTACATAGCAAGATCCTGTCTCAAGAAAGAAGAGTCATATAAAATAAATAGAAAGGTCTTGGGGGGGGCATTTTAATGAGTTTTTGGCTAAGCTAAAGCCCCGGCTCCCAAAGTTTTTATATTGAGGATATAATGAAGCAGTGTAGCACTAAAGTTCAAGTATAAACTTCACTTATGAATTTGGTTTCATAAAGGAAAAGTCATTACTTTTCCATTTCAATTGTTAGTTTAGAATGTTGATGCTAGTTCTCTCTTGCTGCTCAGGCCAGCTGAAGGAGAATCCAGCCTCTTGAGTCTAAGAAGACAGTGACTCTCTTCTGTTCCTGCACACAGTCCTCTCTCATTTTCTCATTTCCTGGCTTCCTCGTTCCATCTGGCCTTTCCTCACCTTATCTCTTGGGCTGTTCCTGGTATGTATCTGTTGCTTTTCAAAGAAACACTCCATGCAAGGTTCTAGTGCTCATTAAAGACATGAGGATGATACTTCATTTAGCTCAGTGGAATCAAATAGGCCTCCTGTCAAGTTTTCTGAAACCTCTGGAGTATATTCCATAGGCAATGAGAGAAGAAGGGGCAGGAGACAGACACTTCCAGCTGTGCAGTGGTAGATCTTGTGCCTCAGGACCTCGATGCTACCATTTAGGATTGGAAGACTATCATTAGCTGATGCCTGACTCTTAATCTGGAGCTGGCTAGGGTGGCTTCATAGTGACCAGCTATGCATCACAGTAACCAGCTGTATTTAAGAGGCAGGAGCAACCAGAACTGAAACAGGAACTGTCACCTGGGCAACTAAGAAACTGAAATATACTGGCTGGAGGGGGAGGATTTGGTTATAGTACTTATTACTTGTAATGAAGTTCTGCCTAGAAAGGCTTCCTGTGCCTACCAGATGCTGTACTGAACCCAAACTTGATAAATCATCTGTTCACATTTCATAGTTTTATACTGATGGATCATTGTTATCTCATGTGACTTTCATATTCAGTGTCGTCTTTGTTTAACTTCATGAGTTCTAACCGAACCACCACAATCTTATCACTTTCTTAGTCACTGAGACAAAATACCCAACACCAGCAATTTAAGAAAAGAAGGGTTTTTTAGGCTCACAATCTGTAGAGGTTTCAGTCATAGTTAGCTGGCTTAAAGGCAGCTGGCATGGCACAAGGAAGTGGTGAGGCAAGGGAGGAGCTGCAAAGGGAGATAAACCCTTGCCAGCCATACCCCCCGGTGACCCATCTCTTCCAGCCAGGCTCACCTCCTACCAGCACATGTAACTACAAACCTCCATAATCCAATCTCCTCCCCAAAGCTCCTGCTAGAAACATATGAGGCTGTTGGAAGACATTTAGATATAAACTGTAATGAGTGTTGACCATTCTTCCATCTGCTTAAACATGCCTCCATTTTTCAGTTGCCTTAAAATATTATGACACTCAGAGTTCTATCCTAGCCCTTTTCTTTCCCCTCAGTACACACTGGTTTTCTTTGTGGTTTTACTGACCCCCTTCAAATTCTCATAAGCTCCGCCAGGCCTGGCACTGGTCTGGAACCGCTATTGGGCTGTAGCCCCCAACCAATCTCAGATAGCAGAGGCCTGGCTCACCTGGTGAGGTGAGGGGGAAGGGAGTCCTACTTCAATGCAGACCCAAGAGATTGGTCAAGCTACTGTACTCTGGGTATAGTGGATACATTGCTGCGGTTTGCCCGCAGTTTGACTTCCAGGGATTCATGTGCTTAAAGCTTGACCTCCACTACAGTGATGTTAGTATGGTAGAATCTTTAAGAGATGATGTCTATAGGTGTGGTGGCACATGCCTTTAATCCCAGCACTTTGGGAGGCTGAGGCAGGAGGATCACATGTTTGACCCCAATCTTGTGCCATTTAGTGAGTTAGCAGCACCTTGTCTCAATAAACAAACAAACAAGTAAATAAAAGGGTTGGGGATGCAGCTCAATGTGAAGCCACTAGATTCAATCTCCAGTATTAAAAATAAATAGGACCTAGTAGAAGGTGATTAGGGCACAAGGGCCCAGATCTCATGAATTCGTGCTGTCTTGTGAGAGTGGGTTAGGCCTGCTAAAAGTGATTTGCACTTTTTCTGCTCCAGAAAGTCACATGCTCAGTCCAGTGCCTTCTTCCTTGCTTCCTTTTGGATTTAATGTGTGGTTGGATTAGGAAGCAGCTATTTCTCTATTTCCCTGGTCCCGAATCCATCATCTCTGCTCTCTCGAGGCTCTCCAGCCCCTCTGCCCTCTTCGTGGCACACAAGTGGCCAGCAAACATTCAACAATTTGCAATAACCTCCCCTCTGTGAAGATTACCTTGAAATGTATACCCAAACCCAGACCTGTCTCCTCAACTCAGCCTGATTAATTTTCTGATGGTTCTCTGCATCCCAAGTTGTACTCAGCCTCTCAAAGCCAGATCTCATTCTTTTTTTTCCTGTAACTAGTTTTTTGTTCTTACATCCCTACTGTGGTTAATTGCACCATCCTTTCCCAGTTACAGAGACGCAAATCCTCCCAGACTCAGAAACTCCCCACTTCTAGTTAGTTGTTAGATCTTTTTTTTTTTTCTTTTTGGTACCGGAGATTGAACTCACGACCTCATGCTTGCCAGGCAAGCACTTCAACCACTGAGCTAAATCCCCAGCTCAGTTGCTAGATTTTGTAGATTCCATTTCTTAGAAGGAGCTGTACACTGATGTAGTATAGAGGGATGGTTCCTGTGGCACAAGGAGTCTGGTTCCTCTACTTAATGTTGTGAAACCTTCAAACAGTATTTAATAACTTCATTGGCATATCCCCATCTGTCAGATAAAAATAATAATCATACCTCTACCAGAGGGTTATCACTTGCATGGGTGCCTGATATAAATTACAAGTGTTTCCGGTTTCTATCGATTTAGCCTCAAAACTCTTAATTCCCATTATAGCCTCCAATCTCATTCCCATCACAAGCATCCTAGTTCCTATCTTTATTGAATTATTTCTTTGCTTCCTGATTATCACCCCCCTCCATCCCACCACCAACGTTGTTCTCTCTACCATGCTAGATAGAGGACTGATGAAATTCAGGTTTGGTCACCATTATTTCTCTCCACCACCACCCAACCCAGCTTCCACTAGACTAGCCTTACTAGCCAGTCTCTTTGACCTACTCTGGCTCTTTTCTAACCTGCTCTCTAAATTCTTGCCACATCTGCTTTTGACAGGTCCCTGACAAAAATTCCATACACTTTGGTGGATTGCAGTGCTCTTGGAATGATGTAGTTTCAGCTTTGCTACTCAAAGTGCATCCCTAGGTCTTGTCATAAATGTAAAACCTTGGTCTGCATCCCAGACATACTGATTCTGAGTGTGCATTTAACCAGATTCCAACTAGAACGCAAGAGGCCCTTTCTGCAAGGCCTTCAGTGGACCAGACTTTTTCTCTTACAGCTGCCTTGTGCTGCCCTCTTCTCTCTGCTTATTGTGCCCTTGCCTGATGACCCGCTTCCCATGTCTCAGCCTCCTTGCCACAGGCCCTGGTGTCCACGGTTCCCTTCCCCTGAATACTCTTCCCATCATCTCCCTGCTCCCTCCTGGTTAATTCTTTCAGATCCCAGCTCAAATGCCATTCAAAGAAGGCCTCCCTGATTCCTGAGCCCGGACTTTATTACTTAGTCATGTAGTATCTTCTGCTTTTCTTTCAGATCACCGAATTAAAATGCAATTCTTTATTTATTGGTGCAAATATTCAGTGAAATTGCAGCTTTCCTCCTGGATTGCAACTCCACAAAGACAGAATATCTGATAGAGATATATTTGCTCATTTTTTATTCCTCATACCTTAGTACAATCCCTGGAATATCATAAGACTCAGTAAAATGCATCTCTTGCACCTTAATTTGTTTGTGTATTTACTGTGTATCTAGTGTATGCCATATTGTTAGATATATATTAAACAGCAAAACCAGACAGCACATCAACCTTCATGGTACAGTGTAATGGGACTAAAGACAAATAATTACAAATAAATGGAATACTGTAGCTAAGGCAAATAGTCAAGAACATCCAGGGAGATTTTCTATCTGCTGCTACCCAATATAAAAACATAAAATTCAACAGGTAGTTTTCTTTTTAAAGCAGATTTATTGATATAGTTATATAATATATAATTCACTCATTAAAATTGCATGTATCCATGGCTGTTAGTACATTCTCAGAGTTGTCCACACATTTTAGAATGTTTTCATTGCTCCAAAAAGCAGTGTCACTCATCTTGGCCCTCACCCACAACCTCCCAGCCCTAAGCTTTCTGTCTCTATGGATTGGCCTATTTTGGACATTTTATGTGCATGGAATCATTCATGGAATCATTTCTTGTGGCAGGCTCCTTTCATTTAGTATAATTTTTCCATCCTTATACAATGTGGAACATATATCAGTATTTCATTTCTTTTTATCACTGAATAATATTCTGTTGTATTGTGTACTTTCTTTTAAGCACGACTTTATTTTTAGTACTTTTTTTTAAGCACAGGATGTTGGTCTACTTTTTTCTCTCCCACCAAACAAACTCAGTTTGTCATGTTTCTAGAAAAAGGTGACAGTAAGTAAATGTTGGCTGAGCTTTGAGAAGGTGGCAACCATGTTTAGAAAGCTGCTTTTCATGAGTAATTTTATTCGCTCAGTTCCCTTAGTCTATTTAGTATTTCTGACTCATAAACGGAAGTGATTCTATTTTGGCATTCTTTCTTCCTCCTGTTTGGTCTCTACTGACTTGCTATGTTAAATTATGCAAGTTACTTAAACTCTGTTTATTTAACTCCTGCCTGCTCTGTAAAATAATCCCAGTCCAGCTTGCTTGTTTGCCAAAGCTGTTTGAAGACAATTTTTCATATGATATGGATCATCAGCTCCCACAGAAGGCAAAAATGTGTGGGGGTAGTCTGGGATCCAATCCAAAATTAGTGCTCATCTGGAAGAAATATGGAAGCCTGATGCTTGCGAGCTGACCTTTTAGTCGTTTTCGGTTACTACCTTCCTTCTAAGGAACTTCGTAAATCTCTTTTGCATTTGATTCCCTACAGGATAAGCTTAAAAAGATTGCAATGGGAAAAGTCGTCTGATACCCTCAATTGGCCAACTGTGAATCAAAGACAGCACTTTGACCTAGTTTTGTGATCTCGGGAAGGACTAAACATATCATTCAGGATCTGTCCTCATTTGCCAGGAGACCGAGCTCTTTAGGCCCCAGTATGAGATGTGAAAATCTAGCTAGATTTCAATTATCATTCGTCTTCTTATGCGGTATGCTTTGTTTTCAAATGCTAGTCTAATGGAGAGCTCTGGTGTGGTACCTAAAGCCCAATGAATAAATGCCAAGAGGAAAAAGAGTAGAAATGCGATTTCCGTTAAGTGGGCCCACAGTCGCGGTTACCTAAAGATTATTTTGAGCTGTGTCTTAGAGGATAATCCAAGGATAGCTAGGTAGCGAGTGGCAGGTAAACTCTTTTATTGGGCTTCCATGGAGTGGGTGACTGTGCAGCCCTGGTCTCAGGTGTGTGAGAGGCTGCTGTGGAAAATCAATCTGACCAGGTGGGATAGAGGCCTTGAACACGATTCTAGGGACGCTACATATGATACTTGGAGCAAAAAGAAGCCAATGACGATCTCCGGTAAAGTGTACATCGAAACCACACTTGAGGACAATTAACCCAACGGGAGGATGGAAGATGGATTGGCAAAAGGGAGGCTGGGAAACTAACCAAGAGGGAAGGATGACAGTCCAGTCGAGGGAGAGGGAATGGAAAGGAGGTGACTGACGTCTGCCACAGGCTTCGCTGTCTAGATGTGGGAAGAGCGGGAAGGGGGTGACCCCTTACCACCGAACACCCTCTCGGAGTAGGCGATTGGGAGGAGCCAACGTTGCAGTCGCAACCTCCAGTGACGCCAAGTGGTCGGCACGGACCTCGGATTGGCTGTTTCTGCTGCCAGTCTCGAGAAGGGGCGGCCCTGCCCCCGTCCGCTGGATCGCGAGTGAAAACCCAGAGTTGTAGGGAGCCCCGGCCGGGCGCCGAGGGCACTTCGGAACTCATACCAGAGGTAGGCAGGTGGGCCGGACTCAGAGCCCAGGGGCAACCCCACATGTCCACCGCCGGGGAGTCCTGCCTCTCGGGAGCGCGCCGCGCGGGGGGCTCGCCGGGCCGAGGACGGGGGCGCGGCCAGCACCGCCCCGCGCCCCCTCTTGTAGCCCGGCGTCCGGGCTCTGGGGGTCGCTGCAGGGTGGGTGGGGGCCGGCGGCCCTACGTCCCCGGGGCTCCTGTGACATTCTGCTGAAGACCTGGGCCCCGGCTCCCGACCCCGGGAGCGCGAGGTGCTGGGCGCCAGCAGCAGCCCCGGTCCCCGGTCCCCGCGCCCTCGAGTCGCCGAGGCCCCGCGCGGTCAGGGATGTTGCGGCGCGCTCCCGGCTTCTGCGGAGCCCCACTGTGATCTCCCGGGCGCAACTTCTCAAAAGTTTACAGAGCCGTTTTCTACACCTGGAGTTGTCGGAACGTCAGCGTGCCTTAAGGTGACCTACCCCGAGCTTCCAGTTGCCTATAGTTAGCAGACCACTCTTTGAAAGAGCATTTTAGCCGTGCATCGAGCGCTGTGGGAAGAGACATGGAACCGTTTGCCCCGCAGACGCGCCGCTGCTGGGCTACCTGCAGGTCACTGCTTTCTCTGTGAAAATTGCAGTCTTTTCCAGTCTGGACTGCACAGCGGTGTGTCCCTAAGACTGGGCTATTCTGTAGCGGTCTGTTCTGGGCAGTGCCACCCAAGGGCAAGCGTGGCCGGAGTGAGGTTAGGTGGTGATGGTAAGGTTCTTTAAACAAGAAGTGTCTTGGTCTGGTTAAAAAAGACTTTTCTGCCTTGGGGGCGAAAGTACAGTTACCTGGTAGTCCAGTTAATTTGTCCTTTAAGAGGAGAGAATTTAAGACTGTAAGAGACCAACCCTGAACTTTAAAGGGGAGGATCTAAGTACATGAATTTTTTTTCACTTTTTTTCTTTCCTTTTTGAGATTTGAAAGAGAAACAGGAAGTCAGAGATTGAGAGAAAAAGAGCATTCACTCCACAATTGTAAACAGTGTATTTTGTGTTAGTAAATATTTCCAAAAGTTATTCGAGGTATTTGAAAAACCAAGACTTTTCTGTTCCCTGCAGAAAAGGTCGATCGCTGTCAAATTTAAAAATCTAGGTATATTTATTTAAAAATTGATTCTAGCTCCCCAGGTTGTAGAGCCCTGTAATGTTAGGGGGGACTGCAAAAGGATGGTGAGCAGTGTGCAAAATTAAAATTCTTAACTACTCACGATGGTGCAGTAACACAACAGTTACTTTAAAGTTGTTAACTGGCAGCACCTAGAGAGTGGAGTAAGGACGTCAGGTACATAACCCTCAGTGGGGACTATGGTCCAATTAATTTGCAGTTGTGAATTATTCTATTATTATAACCCAACTAATAAAGACTGCAGATGTTAAGTGCTGACTTCATAACATTCTTAAGGCTTTATTAGTTCACTGTAAAATACACAGTTAGTATAACCAAAGAAATAGGTTTACCTAACTTTGAATGTATTGTGTCATTTTTACAACAGAGTACTCTAGGTAAGATATGTGTATTTTAATTTTCATATTTAAGGTTATTTGATTATATCTGAGTTAATGGTGAAATTTTTGGCAGGGATAATCACACATAATGGATCATTAAATTTGTGAATATGGTTAGCAGGCCACATTCTATTGTATTAGTATATATCCATTTAAACTGCTGCTTTTTCTGTAGTGATTTGTAAATACATGATTTTGGGGGGAATATATTTCACAAATTTTAAAATTTACCCTTTTAATTTGTATACTTCCATGATTTGTAGTATATTTGCAGGTACTCTTAAAGTATATGAACCAGTGATATTTAGCATGTCCTCAACCATCACCCCTCTTTAATTCCAGAATATTTTCATCATCTCTGAAAGAAACCTCATGTCCACTGGTAGTCAGTCTGTGTTGCCTCTCTGCCTTCTACTTTCTTTGCAGTACTGGGGATAGAACCCAGAGCTGTTGGACTCAGCTATATCCCAGCCCTATTTGCCTTTAATTTTTTTTTTAAATTTTGACACAAGTGGTCTTGCTAAATTGTCCAGACAGGGCTCAGACTTGTAATCTTCCTGCCTCAGCCTCCCAGAGTGATGGAATTACAAACATGTGCCACTAGTCCTGGCTTTGCTCTCTCCTTAAAAATCCTGGAAACCACTAACCTATTTTTGTTTTTTTTTTAATTGTCTTATTCTGGACATTTTATGCAAAGGGAATCCCATAATATGTGACCTTCCATGTCTGGGTTCTTTGACTTGAAATAATGTTTTTAAGGTTCATGTATTGTAGTATATGGTATTACTTTATTTTTTATGGCTGAATAATGTTCTCTTTATGGATATGTGACATGATTACTCATTGTTTACCCATTCATTCATCAGGTGGTAGACACTTGGATTATTTCCCCTTTTTGGCTATTGTGGGTAGTGGTGTTATGAACATTTGTATACACATTTTGCTGTGGACAATGTATTCAGTTCCCTTGCATGTATGCTTAGCATTGGATTTTCTGGGGCCTACAAAAACTTTGCTGGGCCAGGGATTTAGCTCAGGGGAATAAACACCTGCCTGGCAAGTGCAACATTGTGAGTTCGATCCCTGGTACCAAAAAAACAAAACAAAACAAAAAACCTTTATGTTTAAACTTTGGAGGAACTGTTAAACTTTTTATATAGCGGCTCCAACATTTTTATAATACCACCAGCAATGTATTAGGATTCCAGTTTCTCCACATTCTTACTAATACTTGTTAGTATATATTCTTTTTCACTTTATTATATTCATCTTGTTTGATATGAGAGTGAAATGTCATTGTGATGTTTCATTTTCCATTATAGATAATGATGGTGAACATCTTTTCGTGTGATTATTGGTTATTTGTCTTCTTTGGAGAAGTGTCTACTTAAGTACTTTGCTAACTTATTAATTGCCTTTTTATTGATTGATTTTTATGAGTTCTTTATATATGCTGGGCACAAATCCCTTATCAGATACGTGATTTGCAAATGGTTCCCTTCATTTTGTAGGAGTTTTTTTTGGACAGCATCTCATGATGTAGCTCAGTTTGACCACGCTGGCCTCAAACTCATGACTATCATCCTGCCTCTACCTTCTTCTGAGTAATAGAATTACTTAGAATGTGCCACCACATCCAGCTTAGTGTATATGGCATGAGGTAGGGTCCAAAATACTTTCACTTGCTTGTGGGCATCCAGTTGTCCCTGCTCATTTGTTGAAAATACAATTCTTTTCCCCAATGAGTTGTCTTAGTACCCGTGCAAAAAATCAATTGACTGTAAATGTGAGCTTTTATTTCTATACTCAACTTCAGTCTGTTGATGTATGTGTCTATTCTTATACAGATATCCTTATCTTTGAGTACTGTGGCCTTGTAATAAGTTTAGAAATTGGAACAAGCAAGTCCTCAAATTTGCCAGGATTGTTTTGACTGTTCTGGACCCTTTGAATTTGCAGGTGAATTGTAGGGTGAACTTGTCAATTTCTGCAAAATATTGCGAGGATTTTTGTAGTGATTGAGTTGAGTATGTTTATCCATTTGCACATATTGTCTTCCAATTGATAATATGCAGTTTCTTCCATTTATTTAGATCCTTAATGTCGTCCAATGCAGTTTGCAAGTTTTCATAGTACAAGTTTTGCACTTGTAGTGTTAACTTTATTCCTAAGTGTGTTGTTCATTTTGATGCTATTGTAAATGGAATATTTTAGTTTTGAGATTTTCTTTGCTAGTGTGTAGATAAATTGATTTTCACACTGATTTGGTTTCCTGAAAGCTTGCTAAACTAGATCTGATGTCCTTTTGTGAATTCTTTAGAATTTTTTAATACATAATCATTTCATCTGAAAATAGAAATTGTTCTTACTTTCTACTCAATCTACATGCTTTTTCATTTTCTTGCCCTGGCTAGAATCTCTAGTGCAATGTTAAATAAAACAATAAGAGCAAACATCCTTGTCTTGTTCCTGATTTTAGTGCAAAAATTGTAAGTTGTTTATCAGTAATTATGATGTTAGCTGTTTGGCTTTTGTAAATGTCCTTTATCAGGCTGAGAAAATTCCCTGACATTGATGATGTGTTGAATGTTTTATTATGAAGGGATATTGGGTTTTGTCGAATCTCTGTGTGTGCGTGTGTGTGTGCGCGCATGTGTGGGCACGCATGCGTGTGAATGTGTGTGTACAGTTGAAATGACCAGTGTTGTTTGTCCTTTTTTATATCAGTGTTGTGCATTACTGGGGTTTATTTCCATTTGTTGAAAAAAAAGTATTCTTTATATTATTTTCAAAATGGTAGCTCAGAGGTAGAGTACTTGCTTAGCATGGGCAGGTCCTGGATTTGATCCCTAGCTCTGCAAGCAAAATAAAGCAACAAAACAACACAACCTGTACACATTTTACACTAGAACATAAATGAGCTTTTCAAAATGTAGAACAAAATTTAATTAACATGAAATAGACTTCTTGTTGCTTAGGATACACAAGAGTCCTTTTGTTTCTGTGCAGTTACAAGAATGGCTCAAGAATTAAGGATGATGGATTGATGATGGTTTTTATTTTTTAATATTTTATCATATTTTTCCTTCCCTATATGGAAAATAATTAGAGAAATGAAGTAGCAGTGGAATGGTAAAAATGTTTTTGATTGAGGCCGGGGATTTAGTTCAGTGGTGTAAGTGCCTGCCTGGCAAGCACAAGGTCGTGAGTTCAATCCCTGGTACCAAAAAAATTTTTTTTGATTGACAGACTGCTTTATCTATTCTTAAATCATTGATAGTACATAGTAATGTGAATAATTAATAGAAAATACTAACATGGGAAATGAAAAGGACCATGAGAAAGGCTAATAACTAAAAACAAAAAGAGAAATACTCAGAAAATAGTAGGGTAAGGATTCTGTAAAAAACAAAGAAACAAAGACAGTGAATTTTAGCCCTGTAATTTTAAATTTCCCTCAAACTATGGCTAGAAGTTAGGGGCATCTGGAAGCTGCTTAGGGTACTCTTAATAAAAACTGTAGCCTTTGTGGAACAATTTAGCATATATTATTTATTTCAAAATTATTATGGGGGATTGTGTCAGTTCAGAATTAATGTGAAAACTGACATAAACACAAGAATGTTTATCCTAGGAAAATAATCTTTACTGAGTTTTTAGCAGTATGTGGTTTTAAAAAATTAGTATGGGTTTAGAGAGTTGGGTTGTTACACTAAATAAGGGGAAAATTTTTGTAAAACAAAATAATACAATAGTACACTTCAACTGCAGTACCATTCACAGTTGTGAGAGTTTTACTGTCACGTTTTCCATGACCAGGACTTGACTCATGCAGAAGATCCATTCCTAAAGCAAATTTTATCAGTTCATAGCAAAAGCAATTCAGAAAAAAGAGATGGAAGGTAGAGTAGGGGAAAGAAAAGTAGAAAGGATCAAGATGCAATGCATAGGGCCAGAGATTTGCTCAGTGGTTTAAGCACCTGCCTGGCAAGCGCGAGGTTGTGAGTCCGATCCCCGGTACCAAAAAAAAAAAAAAGATGCAATGCATATACAGTATGTACCAGTTCCACAGGGCGAATATATTCGTTATATATTGCAACTACCTACTAAAATTTTTTTAATTATATAGAGAAAAAAAGAGAGAAAGGAATACATTATTACACTACTTATTAAATTAGCCCATTAAACATTAACAAACATTTTAAACTGCCTTCATGGATCTCAGAGCCAGAAACAATTGTGCTTCCAAAATCAAATAATACATTAGAATTTCAAAACCAGTTCCCTGGCCTCTTGTCCTTTTCCTTACAGTACTTGTCCCTGAGATTAATTTCCTCCAAAAGGAAAATTAACATCATGGAAAATATGGATTCCAGATCTACTTCAGTAGATGATTCCAAATTTCATATTTATGTTTTCTCTCATACCAGTAAAAGTTATGCAAGCCTGTCCAGATCAAAATAACTTACCTACTTAAGTACATCAAAGACTTCGAAGGCTTGAAAGACAGCCTGAACCTGAGCAAATTTAGAGTAATGCTAAGTAAAACTTACTACTAAGTTATAGTACAAATCTAAACAATATCTGTAGCATTCTTATATTTCTTTACTTTATCCTGCTACTATTTGCATCAAGCTGTGAGACTTTTGTGAGTTTAACAATATGGTAAAAATATGAGTTGATAGATTTAAAAAAGTCTAACTGTTGAGCAGTGTTAAAACAATAATTGTGTCTTGTGTATGGTATTGTCTGTTTTGTTAGAAACGGCAATATTTCACTTGTTCTCACAGTGTACCTATGAGGAAGAATGGTTTGTGATGCTCAACATTCCTGTTTTTCCGGATTGGGTAAACTGAGACCTAGAAAGTTTAAGTAGTAGCACAGAAGGGCTTCCACCCTGGTCTCCTGTCTTCCATTAGACTCATAAACTGTAACAAGGGCTGGAATGTGTCTTAAAGAGTTTAAAACTTGTTTCTGAATATCATCGTATCAATGTATGTGTGTTAATAGACTTCTCGAGCGCTAATGTGGTGTGCTGTTGAATGCTTTCTTCTCAGAACAAACATGGCCGAGCTTTCTGAACCAGAAGGACCGGTGGATTGGAAGGAACGATGCATAGCCCTGGAGTCTCAGCTCATGAAATTTAGAATTCAAGCAAGCAAGATAAGAGAGCTTTTAGCGGAGAAGGTAAGCTTTTGTCTCTATCCTTGGCTATTAAGTTTCACCTACATGCAGTCTGGTTTATGTATATTTTAAAAATCTCAGTGTTTGGGGGGCTTCAGCACCTTTAAAACAGTAGTGTATGCCAGATATGGTGGCGCATGCCTGAAAGTTCAGAAGTCTAGGAGGCTGGGGCAGGAGAATTGCAACTTTGAACCTAGCCTGTCTCAAAAATTTTAAAGTTTGTGCTTGTGTGTGCATGTGCACAAAGACCTTGGGTTCAATTCATAGTACCATCGGCAAGTAAAACAATTGTATAATTCAACTTTTTGCCAGATGTATTTGAAGCTGTATTTGTCATATTCTTTCACTGGTGTTAGGGAGGGTTAGTCAGTAAGATGAAATTTGTTTGCAAATACTAGTACATTGTGTGGAAACTGTATTTGATGAATGTGGAGTTCATTTGTTACAGAGAGAAAAGCTGTTGTTCATTTTATTTTAAAGAATTTAATAGCATTTTGATTTACTAAATGTTGAAGGATGTCATTTAAAACTGATTGTGGAAGAAAATTCCCTTGATGGTAAAATGTATTTATAATTATCTGAAATTATGTACTGTTTAGGAATTTGTATTCATTGACTATCCTCTGGGCTACAGTTGTGTTTACTATAATTGTATGCTTCTGTGTCAGTTTGTCTTTGAGACAGGGTCTAGCTCTGTAGTCCAGATTAGCCTTCGATTCACCGTGTAGCCCAGGCTGGCCTCAAACTCATGGCAATCTTTCTGCCTCAGCCTCCTGAGTGCTGGGATTGCAGGCTTGCACACCATGCCCAGCCTTGCTTCTCTTAATAGTTCTAACAATGTAATTAGAATTTTATGTCACAGGAATTTTGATTTTGCAAATATTTGCATAAAATCACTGGTTTTGTTTGTTCATTCATTCAACAAATACTTGTTGAAGGCTAAGTATGTGCCACATATGGTTTTTAAAACCAGAGTTACATCTATGAATAAGACAACCCATATTTCTGATTGCAGGGAACTTGGATTCTAGATCTGTGCTGTTTGAAACAGTAGCCACTAGCCACATGTGGCCATTGACAACTAACTTCAAATTGAAATGTGTGGCAAATGTAAAGTACAAATGAGATTTCAAAGATTTAGTTGTGAAAGACTTCAGCAATAAATTTTTTATTGATTATGTTAATACACTGGATGTTGGGTTAAGTAGCCAATGTTCAAATTAATTTTCTCTGTTTTTTTTAGTCTTTACTATGTGTACTAGAAAATTCTGGGTGACTCATGGGGCTCACGTTATATTTCTAGACAGTAGTGTCCCAATAAGTGGATGAATGATATTTATGGTCATTCAAAACTAATCAGGAGAATTTGTAGGTGGTTTCTTAAACTCAAGTCTGTATAATCCTTTTGGAATGGAGACTGGTACACATACCACATTTCCAAAACAGGTCTTAAATCTTCCTTTCATTGTTATCCAAGAATGTCTTAGAAGTATTCGAATAAAATCCAGTGAAACCATCATTCCATTTAAATCTTCGTTTTCATCATCATAAATGTTTATACTTTAACATCTTTTATATGGAGGACTAAGGTTACCCTTTTCTTTTTCGGCTTTGTGGAGTAAACCCACGATGCACTGTACTGTATTTATTGATACTATAATAAAAATTATAACTTGAAAAAAATTCCCACTTTGAATATTTTCAAGTAGGGGAAGCTCACCCTAGCTCACAGTTAGGATTCATCTTTGTCTTCTGCTCTTTTCTCTATGAAAATCATTTCCACATTGTGCTGTGATCTGTCTCGTATTTTCTGCAATCCCAACCCCCTCACACAGTGATTGTGCCTGGATCCATCAAGTCTGCCCTTGTTGCTGAGCCTCCTGGACGCTGTCCAGTTGCTGCCTTCGCCTCTCACTGGTTGACACTGCTGAGTACAGCCTTCTCATGATTTTCTTGTTTTCTTTAACTTCTATATGCCTGTGGTTTTCTTATGAATTAAATAGAAGTGATATTGATTTGGGTTCCAGTTTGTTGACCTATAAATCTTATGACGACATTTGTCGTGATCTTTAGAAAGCACATTGCCACAGGTTTGTTTTTTTTTAAATGAGTGTCCATTTTTAAAATTATAAAAGGGTTGTTTTCTTTGTAAGTAAAATTTTAAGCAGCTTTTAAAAGTTTTCAGTCTAGGTGCCATTTGATTTAATGTTGTCTTTAGAAATAATAAATAAAGAAGAATATTGCTATTTTAGTTGTGGTTTCTTTTTTCTTGCCTTTTCTTTCTTTTGGTCTCTATTTTGTATCTGTGACTCAAATCCTTTGACAGTTCTAAAAGATGGAATTATTCAGAAGCATTTTACATATTGGAAAGTGGATACATATGCCAAGTTACTCATGGTTTCCAATAAATATGTTCAACTCCAAAATAGAAGTACAAATTTTCACAATATTTTCTGTTGTATTTTATTATGAAATATTTTTCTCAGGTTTGAAAATTTCTTTTGGTACCCACCTGTTTTAATAAAAATACCTAATATTTATTAATTTATTATGTGTTAAACACTTTGCAGGTATCACCTTTTTTAATATGCCTAACAACTTGTGAAATAAGTTTTGTTGATCCCATTTTATAGATTAGGAAACCGATACCAGTTATGTGCCAGGAAATGATCCCATATTAACTTGTTAATTCGTTCAACAATTTTTTGTTTGTTTTTTAAGACAAGAGTCTCGGGGCTGGGGATTTAGCTCAGCGGCATAAGCACCTGCTTTGCAAGCACGCGGTCGCGAGTTCCAACCCCAGTACCAAAAAAAAAAAAAAAAAAAAAAAAGACACAGTCTCACTAAGTAGTTCTGGCTGGCCTTGAACTCATTGTGTATCCCAGGCTAGCCGCAAAGTCATGGTGATCCTCCTGCCTTAGCCTCTTAAGTGCTGTAATTACAGGTGTGCACCACCATGCCTGGCTCTTCCAACAATTTTATGAGGTGATATTACCCATATTTACACAGGATGAAATTTAGACACAGAAAAGTTATTGCAGTTGCCTAAATTCTAGAAAGTGATAGAGCCAAGATTTGAACCCAGGCATTCCATCTCTAATGTATAATTGATTAGCTGTCACCCTATAGAGCCTCTACTAAGTTTCGTTATTAATCTCTTTGTTTTCTGTGATATATCTGCCTATTCATTGATTCTGTCTTCTGTTCAACCACAATGGGTGTATAAGTCCATCTCTGTGTGTGTGTTAGTGTGTGTGTGGTAATAACAATTTATATAACATCATGTGTTTTTCGGATCAAGCCCTATTGCATTGTTTCTAAGAATCACTCAAGTGCTGCATTCCTAAAATTAGTGTGATCTCATCTACAACCTTTGGTTTTGTGTTAGGATCAGTCTGCTCCAAGGCTTCTCCTTAAAATTCTTCCCTTGATGTGGACATAGCCCCAAGGCTGAAGATTCTTGAGAGAACACGAATGTAATTCTTTAAATCTTTTCCAGGGATTCTGGCCAACTTCTCTTCTTTCTAGCAATTCTGGTTCCCAGTCCTGTTTTATTGCCACTGGCTATAGGCAACTAACCCTAAGTCCCAAATATGGTCCCAAGTTTTACTGCAGCTGTTAGTTAATTTAAACTTCATAGCAACCCTATGAAGTAGTTGCTAAAATCTCCAATATAAAATTACCATTAAGGCTGAAGGTGTTGATTTATATGTCCAGTATTATTACACAGCTAGCAAATGGCAGAACTGCTCTTAAGTCTTAATTTTTTCAAATTCGTGACACAACTAACAGAGTACCAGGCACACTGAACTGACCTGTTCTTCTCTCTCCTTTTCCCTCCCCTTTTCTTGCTTTCCCTTCCTTTCAGTGGTACAGATCAAGTGCAGGGCTCTCATGTGCTCTACATTCTCAGACCCTCTCATGTCTTTGTGAATGGTCACACTGGTGAAGTGTATGAGAAGATTATATAAAGGTGATTACAGACTGATAGGAAACATATGGAAGGAAAAACACATGACATATTTCAGAGTATTTTTATAATTACGGATGAATTTCAATATATGTCATATGTTTTGAAGGCAGAGGTAGAGTACATGTGATTTTAAAGGTAAACCATTTTTGCACCTACTTGTTTTTCCATCGCAATTTCCAAGTAACTTAGAATATTGAAGCTTATGAAGAAAAAGCCCTTATTGAATCTTGGGCAAGTGCTGCTGTAAGTGGGAGAGGTCTTTAGAGGAATTTAAGGAATGGTGTTGGAAATATCCTTAGTATGCCAAATATAAACTCTTCAGGGAAGCTGAGATTTAAGTAGTTTTCCTGCTTTACAATATTGCTAGCTAGTTTCTGAGTCAGGGAGGGAAATGTGAAAGTTTCCCTTTAAGTCAAAGTGGAATATTATTTCTTTTGAGTTAGGTTTTCAGTGAAAAGGAAAAGAAGAAAAATATGAAGAATTTTTGCTTTGGTGTGAGTGTGACCCATGTGACCTAAGGCTGTTTTTACCTGAGGCGGCGTGACCATCTGGGATCTCCTGCCTCTTGGCCTTCCTTTGGTGAATGTGATTCCCTGAGACATTCTAGGAATGATTTGAGGAAGAAGGAGACCATACACTGGAACAGCAGAGTGTACTCCTTTGTACAATAGTCCAACACAGTATCAGAGTGAATCTATGTAAATTATATTGCCCTCCAGTTACTCTGTTGGCTCACTTAAGCTTACACAGTATGTAATAGAAATTATACAGATACTAACAGTGACCCTTACAAGCTAATTTAAATATCACTTTTGGAGTTACTGGAGATATTATTTATCGTAATAAAAGTTCTAAAAATGTTGGGTGATAGAGCCTTTCATGGGGTCTGAAGGGAAAACAATCAGAAAGAGGAATATGATACTTGGTTGGGAATTACTCAGCCCATCAGTGAACATGAAGGTCCTGAACCATTCAGTCTCCATTAACCAAGTCGTTGAATGCTTTACTTGTGCACTGTGCTCACAACAGTGCCTGATCTCAGCGATCTGAGTATAATGTACTGTGGTGATCCAGACTCAGAGGCAGACTCCATTCTATCGCAGAGGGTACTTTTATAGAAATAAATGAAGCAAAGTTTTGAATTTGGTACTTCATTTTATTATTCTGTAACTGGCCTATAAATAAAATACTGTATTTTTGTCTGAAATTTGATATGGGACACTTAATCATTTCAGTTCTTTTTTTAAGATGGATTAGTATGGATTGATTATAGACTTGACCCAAGGCTTACATTACAGTCTACATTGTAAAAGTAAATACTTACATGAATATATCCTACATTGCTTTTCTGATTATTTTGGGACATTATTTTCCAGTTTGAATGATTATGAAAAGAAACAAGCAATATTAATCTTAGTTTGAGCTGGCTTTAAAGTGTTCTAAACTTTATCATATAGCCTTAATAATGTATGTTTACATTAATGTAATATTAAGCATTCAATATTTATGATCTGTAATACAGATTGTGAGGAGTGGTTATTTCCCTCTATCACTTACTTTTTTTTCTAGAAAGAGTTAAAGCTGTCATTCATTTGTTCATTTTCTTCCTTTTATTTTATTTGTTCAAGAATGAATGTGTTTTAGCTGGGCGGGGTGGCACACACCTATAATCCCAGCACTCAGGAGGCTGAAACAGGAGGATGGTTGCAAATTTGAGACCAGCCTGGGCTTCAAAGTGAGCTCAAGTCCAGCCAGAACTACATAAGGAGACCCTGTCTCAAAAATACCAAAAAAACCCCAAACCAAGACACACACACACACACACACACACACACACACAAAACCAAACAAACTAAGAATGAATGCATTTCTATTAGTAATATTTATCACCCAGCCTCAGCCATTGTTGGATAAGTAAAAAATATACCCAACATCTGGAGAAGTAATTAACTGTGTCCTATCCAGTGATGGAACTGTTAGAATCTCAAATTCCAGATTTTGTCACTTTTGATTGTAAGTCTATACCTTTGTTTCTTTCTGTGGTAGCTTCCCTGGAAGCTCTAAGCCTTCTAGTGCTATTGATACTATTTTAAGTTACCAGGAAAAGATTCTTAGGCTGAAAGAACAGAAGACTGAGGACCAAAATAAAGTCCAGTGCATTCCAGCAAATCATTTTGTGGTTTTATGTATTTAGGATAGGTTTTTGATATGGTTGTGAATTAATGTAGATTATATTTGTAGCCTATAAATATTAGAACAGCTATGGTTCAATGAAAAGAACACTAGAAAATCAGAATACGAAGGTTGAAGTCCCAGCTTTGTCACAGCCTGGGAACATAAGCTTGTTCAAGGCATACGCATTCTGAACTGCTTCCTAATTTTTATCAAGCAAATAACAAATTTTGCTTCATGATAAGGCTGTGACGTAATGTATTTGAAAGCTTCTTGATCCTGAAGAATAATTAGAATTTCTGAAAAATTCTACTGTATTCCCTAGTTTTCTTTCTTTTGAAATTATTTTTCCAGTCTTGTGTTTGTTTTCAGATTACAAACTTTTCTCAAATGTCTGGTGGCTTTTTGGTGTGTGTGTGTAGGAATGGCACGTCTGCAAAGATGGCTGACTGCTGTGTATGAATAATCAGTACCGGTCCACATCAGCTTTTGCTAGGGTGAATGTGTAAGAGACTGTCTATAAGGTCATGTGCTTGTAATACCACAATTGTTGGATTAGTGTGCATTGAACAATTTATTAGATTTTGTAAGAAAGAAATTTTCTATTATTTTTTACAGGACATGCTTCATTGCTGGACCTTTGGAGTATGGGGATAAATGTGAAGGTTTCAGGGAATTAACTGATTGTAAAAGGACACATTTCTATCCATCCCCACTGTTTTCAATGTGACACATCATTCCTCCTTTAGGTCTTTACTCAGGGCATTTGTTTGTGAGGAGGACATCAGAAGCCTCTGAGCTTTGTTCTAGGCTGTGTTTTCCATTCATTTTGCCTTACCAAAACGTGGGGTGTTGGTGAATGATTAAATGAGTAGCTACAAGCTTTCAGAGTGAAAAATACAAAGGATCAGGAATTAGAATGGCTTCAGACTTCTCAAAAGCAACATTGCAAGTTAGAAGACAATAAAACTGGATCTTCATAATTCTAAAGGTTGTACTAACTCAAATTTCTGTTCCAAGGCCAATTGTGATATTTCAAGACCAGACAATAGGGAAGCCAAGAATGGCTGTCATAGTGTCTCTCATTCTCTTCAAAACAGCTGTCCATACCTTCATGTGTATTTAACTTAAACAAAACAAAACAAGCTAAAATCACTTTGAACAAAGAATGATAGTATTGCTGGATTTCACATCATGACATTATGGAATCAGCACTGGGTACTGTAGTGTCTCTTTTTCTTCAAAGTAGTTGTTCATTTCAACATGTGTTATATAGTTGGTTCTCATAAACTGTTTATAAGCTCTACACATGCATGAGTCTCTACATGTCTATCTATCCTTTCTATATTAGAGGGAAAAACAAAACAAAGCAAGACAAAACAATTCCTAGAAAAGCATGAAGCAAAAGGTCATATAAAACTACAATACAAGGTGATCTACAATGGTTACCATGATGTCTCAGCAGTACATAACAACATTAATAAAAACGAAGCATTGGAGATATTATAAGACTTCAAAAGCAGGCAATAATCAAACCAGAGTGGGTATCTTAGTGAATCTTGTCATCTTCAGTGTAGTTGCCTATACTCTTAGACTTGATGCTATCAATCCTAACAGATTTGAATAAAATCAGTCAATACAAGGTAGCACTCTAACAAACCAGATTCAAATATGATCAGTCATAATAAGACAGTATAAGTTATAAAGGGCTTCAGATTAAGTTGATAGGAAATTAGGGATGATTACCATAATATGTCCTCTTACTTTGGGATAGCTGACCATGCCCTCAAGTCTAGTGTAAGTAGACAAACTGGAACAGCATGTAATCCATCCAAGCAGACTGATGAGAATAATGTAGATTTTAAATCTTGTTACCCCATTAACAATATCCTCTGCCTTCGTTTTTTAGACAATTCCTCCCCCTTCACTCCCATAGGGTTCACTGCTTATTTTGGGTCCCACTGCCTCCCTATATAGAGCATCTCAATGGACCCTATCTCCTGATCTACTCTGCCCGTGTTTCTCTCTGTTAGTATTTCGAAGCCCTCTATACTAGAGATTACAGCCAATCTTCTCTGCCTTATTTCTGCTATTCTGTTTTTCTGCCATTGATAGTCTATTTTTCTCTTCCACTCCACTGTCTGCCCCATTCACTGAGGCCTCTCTGCCACTGTTCCTGAAATGCTCATATTCTTTTTCTCTCTTTCTAAAATGTCCTTTAGTATTTTTTGTAAGGTTGGATTGGTGGTCACAAATTCTCCCAGGTCCTCTTTGTCATGGAAGCATCTTGTTTCTCCATTAATTTCTAGAGAGAGTTTTGCAGGATACACCAATCTGGGCTGGAGATTGTTCCCCTTCAGGGCTTGAATTATTTCACTCCAAGCTCTTCTTGACTTGATGGTCTGTGTTGAGAAATCTGCCGTGATTTTGATGGGTTTTCCTTTATAGGTGATCTGTTTCTTTTCTCTGATGGCTTTTAATATTCTGTTCTTATATTGAATTTCTGGGATCTTGATTATTAAGTGTCTAGGTGTAGCTCTGTTTTGGTTGTAGGTGGCTGGAGTTCTGTATGCATCATACATCTGCATATCATTTCCTTTTTCTATGTTTGGGAAGTTTTCCTTAATAATATCTGTGAATAGCCTTTGCAGTTCTTCTGTTTTGACTCTTGCTTCTTCGTGAATGAAAATCTTGAGTGATGATTCCCACAGTAGTGGGAATTTAAAGTTGAATCATTAGTAAATTCATAAAAAGCTAAATAAATCAAACAAACCACTTAACTCTAAGGGGAAAAATCATATAGGAAAGGAAAAAGTAACCATATTTTACTCCATGTTTAGCTGTGTATGAAAGTCACATATTGTAACCATCATATACAGTCAGATATGCAATATTGATCCGGAATAGTGGTTTAATAAAAGATGAGATATACTGATATTGGGAGGATGGGGAGCTAACTGAAATTGGCTTCATTATGTTGTCCAGGCTGCAAATGTGTTGCCTAGATCTACAAATTCTTGGATACGAATGATCCTCCTGCCTCACTCTTCTAAATAGCTAAGACTAAAGGGTCATGTTATAGTGCCTGGATATAGTAAGGCTATATTTTAAAATATACTTCTGAGCTTTCTGTTTTGTTCCATTAATCTATTAGATATACATTTACACCTTACTGTCTTGATTACTATTGCTATATATGAAACAGCTCAACATCAAATATTATGTCTTTTAATTTTTTTTTCTTTTTGCAATTTTTTTTCAGAACTTGGGATCAAAGTAGAACCTTGTGCATGCTAGGGAAGTACTCTACCACTGAGTCACATCCTTAGTTCCTTTTTGTGCTTATATTGGTTTGCATTATCTTCATTGCCCGATCATAGAGCCATCAGTATTCTCTAGTTATTTTAGTTGTCAGGACCTCATTTTCTAAATTTCTTAGCAAAAACTTCTGTAAACAATATTTTTAGTTCTTTCTTGTTAAGAATATTGCCATTTGCTGTACCACAAATATTCGAGAGTCAGTATAGCTGTATATAAAATCCTTAGATTACACGTTCATCCCTTGGCCTATTAAACATGTTCTCCATTTTCTTCTGGCACAAAGCATTGCTATCAGTGTAACAACATTATTCTGTTTCCTTATGACATAAAAAACATGGTTTTGGTTCTGCCTCAGTAACCAAAGGATGATTTCTTTTTCTGTAACACAGTATTTTTACTAAAATTTGCTTTGAAAAGAATCATTATAGGTTAATGTTTAAATTTCTATGGATTTGCCTATTTTGGATATTTCTTACAAATGGAATCCCATCATATGTTACCTTTCATTTAGTATAATGTTTTCAAGTTTGATCCACCATGTTACTTCATGTTATTTTTTAATGCTTGAGTGATATTCTGCTTATCTCTATCAAAATTGTTTCTTTGTGAAACTCAAAGCAAACTCTTAGCCATGAACCCCTTCTAAACAAAAATCAAGATTGGTATTCTGAAGATGGCGGACTGGTAGGTAGCAGGAGAGAGACCCTCTCTGAGAGGACAGACCTCTCTGGAGAGACCCAAACAGAGAGAGATAGACTATCACAACCCAGAAAGTAACTAAAGTGCGAAAACTCGCTCGAATATGAGGTCCTGGGGCTACTATTAGTGAAGATAAGATCAGCGAGCATGGCGCCCTCCTCAAGCCGCCTGAACCCCGCCCGACCTGAACAAGCGATCTGCGCCGAAGCGACTGGCTTGAGCCTCCGGAGCGCAGAGCTGAACAGCCCTGAGTGCAGTTCGCCGGGACCGGCTCTGCACATGACCCACCCAGAGGCACCGTGGATTCCCACCACAACCGTGCTGAAATCGGAGCTCGGACAGTCCAGCAGTTCTCGGGGACACGGTGAGTGATGGGAATAAGACCCTCCCAAGGGAAAGGGGAAACCGACTGGATGACATGTTGGAGTTGGGCAGGACAGCCCTAACTCCATAAGGAAGTGGCTTCAGCTGGTTATTCCCCTCGCCGAGCAGATTGGTGGAATCTGCTTGGACTAGGCCACGCCCCTGGCGGGGACCCAGTTACTTCCCTGAGATCAGTGCACACTGATGCAGTGAAGGCCTGCAAAGGTTGACTGGCCCAGAAGGGAAGAGGTAGCGCACACTGCCCCTGGGTGAACTCTAATCTCTGATAACCTATTGAAGAGGGCTAAAGCTCCTAGCCTGCGCCCTCTAGAGGAGCCTTAAACAACAAGAAAAGGGTCTGGGGAATTACACTGTACACTTGTATGGAAGGAACCAAAAACATGACTAAGGGAGAAATAAGAAAACACTCCCAGCCCCCAACCCTGAGAACATTGATCCAGGAGAGGCAAATACAAAAGAGACTGAGGGCAGCAAATATGCAACATCAAACACAGCGTTAGTGGACATAAAGAGATATCTTCAGGACCTCGTAAGCGGTACCAAAACTGAAATATTACTTCAAATTAAACAAGAGATAAGTAGATTAATAAAAGAAGGACTGGGCACCTCTCAAGAAGACACAGACAGAAGAATGGAGGAACACAAATGGAGAGAAAAATTTAATCAGGAATTCAGAAAAAACTTAGAATTTATGAAACAGATTCAAAGAGCTTATCAGGAAACTAAAGATTCGATAGAAAGCTGGCAAAACTGTTTGAAAGAAACCGAAGATAGACTATCAAAAATTGAACACAGGCTTGCAACATG